>OMLC01047443.1:1442-11442 GCA_900302585.1 Regalecus glesne | reverse complement strand
CATGGAGGCTGACTGGCAGGCCTCCAGCCCCTTATCGCAGAACAATCCGAGTGGTTTTGCTCAGAGCCGGTAGTCCCGTGGGTTTGTGCTGGTAACTGGTTGCCTGGTGTCGTGTCGGTGTCGACATGTCCGTACGGTTCATCTTCCCATCACGCGGAACAGCCGCGGATATGGATCGGACTCTGCTCAGCTGGAGCTTCTGTATGAGAGAGACTTGGTGAGGGCTCCAGCACGTCTCAGTCATGGGGAACAGAGGGACCGGGTTCTCCTCATCACTCCCTTCATTACCCATATAAGGCCTGCAGGCGGACACACAGGATCAAGGCCGCTCCGTCTGTTAGGCGTTGTTTCCTCCATGTGGAGACATTTAGGCACTATTGTCAGGGAACATCTGCATGTTGTTGTGTGGCAGAGCGGAGCTAGTGGGCTCCGGTGGCGATGGCCTAATGGCTCTCATCACTTCAGCCGCTTGTTGTTAGACAGAGACGGTCACCGGCCTCTCTGTCAGTCGGTCAGCCATCAATCCTGGTGTGTCAGAAGCAGACTGGATCTTCATACCAGGTATTGCTGAGCTGCCACTTACCATAAGGTGCTTTTGGGCGTGGCGATGAAACACGCGGTGGGTAACTCTGTTGCCTCACAGCAAATAGGTCCTGGGTTCGAATCCCATCCCAGGTCCTCTCTGTGTGGGTGTTCCAGTGTCCTCCCACCATCATAAAGACATGCATGTCGGGGTTAATAGTCCTGCGTGTGCCCCTGAGCAAGGCAGTAGGAAAGAGAACTGAGTTGGTCCCTGGATGCTGCAACTGCCCCTATACAGCAGGATGGGTTGGATGCAGAGAACCCATTTCATGGTATGCATGTACAATGACACATGAAGGAAGCTTCTTCTTCTTCTATTAGACATGGACAGCTGCGTCTGGTCACTGCTGTTGCTCCAGTATTAAGAAGCCAGTCCAGTTCTCAACTCAGCCTCTGAGGCTCCTGGGCTGTGTGCTGCGGTGTCATATCAGATGTTCTGTATGCTTTTTTCTGGTTTGGAACAAAAGAGATGTTGAACAATTTTCTCACAGTCTGGTGGCCAAACCCTGCCAACCCAGGCCTGACTGCCTGAGCCTCTCCCAGCTTCTCTATTCTCCTAATGCCAAGGAAATAGCTGCAGGCCCTGGAATGTTTTCACTGCCATTTTTACTTCACATCTACATGTTCTGCACTAGACAGTCCAGACTTAGACAAGCTGAAGGATGTGCCAAATCCCTCTGGTCCCCACTCACTGGTCTCTCTCGGTGTAAACCGAGTAGCCGCCATCCTGCTTCTCTCCACCTCGTGTGCTTAACGTCCCAGCGTCTCAGCAGCGTCTCTCCAGCGTGCCTCGGTAGCTTTGGGTGGAGCAGTGCCTGACTTCCTTCGTGGTTTCTCCCAGTGCTCTCCTCTTGTTGGAGAGGCCTTGCTGGAGGATCTGCTGTATTTCCCTCTCATCCAGGTCTTGGGTCTTTTTTTCTGTCTCTGTGTCAGAGACAAAGAGGATTCCTGCGGTTCCCCTCAGAACATCTGTGAATCATTGTGTCGGAGATTCAGGAGGAGTTGTGGGGATGAGGGTGGGGGGAATAATACCCTCGCTCAATTCAATGGGCCACTTCAAGCTCTCTTATCCGCCTAATAAAGCCGGATGATGGCGGGAGAGACGCGGCCTGTCACGCTCCAGCTGCGGATGCTGTCTCACACTGGGCAGGGAAGTCCACAGCATAATGTAAAAGATGTGAGAGAGATCTGAGAAATGAGAGCAATCTGAGAGAGACGGGAGAGAGATCAGCCTTTCTCTAAATTGAATCCGATTGGATAGTTAAAGGACATTGCTGAAGTCGATGTGTCAAATGTTGATCTGAGAGCAGGAATCAGAAGAAGCTGATTCTTAAAACTACATTGAATGATTTCCCCAAACTGTACTTGCCTCCACCTCTGGGGCGGCATAGCTCTGGAGGTAGGAAAGGCATCTAATAATTGAAAGTTTGATGGTTCAATCCTCAGCCCCTGACGAAAGTGTCTCAAAATGTCCTTGAGCAAGACATTGAACCCAAACTGCTCAACCCCGGAGATGGAATGCTGACCTGTCCAAGGTGTTTCCCCGTCTTTCACCAAATGAGGGCTGGGATAGTGCTGGCTTCGGATAAACAGTTGAAATGGGGCAGTTGAAGATGGATGGATGTAAAGAATGTAAAAAAACAAAATAACTCTTTGTGACCAGAGAGTTAAGAAGTGTCTCCTGAAAGACATCCAGAACTCAAACTAGAGTGAGCTGAGGTCAGTGAGTGGCATTTCCCAACTCAAAACCAGCCAGATAACACATGCATGTCTTCTAGGTGCTCTACTTCTGCTATTTAATGTGGAAAAAAATAATAAAATAAAATAAATAAATCATTGCCATGTTGATTTAGCACTTTTGGGGCATTCCTGGAAAATTGCTAACTTGCCAAGCAAAAGAGTCATAAATGTGGGCATCATCACTCATTTCTAATATCAGATGCAGGGCTGTGTGCTGCCTGTTCTCTTACTGTACCTCTGGTGGATGTCCTGAGATGAAACGGGTGAGGTGTGTGATCTCCGCTCACATTCCCTCTCATATGCAGCATGTCTGTGGAGGTCAGCTTGAGACCGCAGGACTCATGTGGGCCAGGATATTGGATTGGGGCCCCGGCCGTGTGGATCAGCACAGGGTCAAGTCTTTGACAGACAAGAATGTTAATTCAGCCCTCTTAATAGTTCACCAGCGCTTCAGTCTTTCACATTCCTCCCATGCACTCGGCTATTCTCCCACATGGAGCGGTTGGTGGCTGGCTTGATGGATTCAGGTTTTCCTTCATACTCTCCGGGTGATGTGAGGATGCCACTCGCTGTCACGTGATTGTAAATTAATAATAATCAGTCCCACAAGGAGAAATATGGAGCTGTCTACATTTAACCCATCCTAATGTATAGGAGCAGTGAGCAGCAACCATGTGGTGCTCAGGAGCACTTAGGGGTTCAGTGTCTTGCTCAAGGACACTTCAACACACTTTCTGAAGGAACCGCGGATTGAACCCCCAATCTTCTGATTATTAGATGACCACTCGACCTCCTGAGCTATGCCACCCCATCAATATGCATGCATCATATCCCGATATATCGTCATGGACACAGCTTTATACATTGACCAGAGACATTTAAGGTAGTTTCATGCTGGGCTCTGCTCAGCGCCTGCTTGGTAAACAGATCTCATTCTCATTCTGCCTTTACCAGAGGTCTGGAAGGAGCATAGACTTAGACAGACCACTCTCTGGGCAAAACCCAGTGGGGAAGGATAAAGAACAAACTCAAGCAAGAGAGATTCTTAATGAGGGCAGACATCTTAAACTGTTCCCTCATTGCTCACCAGCGACTCATAAAGAACCTATCAACAAGTACATGGTTCTTCAAGTAATGATCACATTATCTAAATCTGTCTTTCATTACCAACCCGTATTTATGCCTTCTTCCCTCCCAGGGGTCATTAAATAGGAGTGACTGTGTTTCTGATTTAGGATGGGTGGTATTGCCAATGATGATGATGATGAGGCGGGCCGGGAGCAGAGGAGACGCGCCAGGGAGGAGAGGAGGAAGATGAAGGATTTAGAGGAGACTGGCCAGGCTGACGTCATCAACACCGACAGGTACAAAGAGACAGAAACTCTGTTGTGGTGCAGTCCTTTCTAAAGGGCAAGTCTGAAGGGAAAATTGAAATGAAAAATGTTCCTTTACGCACTTTTCCTATAAAGTAGATTATTATTATCATTATTATCATCATTATTATTATTAAACATGTAATAATCATATCATCACATGGTTATCCCTGTTGTCTTACATCAAGAAGGCCCTGGGTTCAAATCCCATCCCAGGTCCTTTCTGTGTGGAGTTTGCATGTTCTCCCTGTGTCTGTGTTGGATTCCACAGGGTTCTCCAGTTTCCTCCCCCCATCAACAAGACATGTCAGGGTTAATACTCCTGCCTCGGCCCCTGAGCAAGGCTATAGGAAAACGAACGGGAGTTGGTCCTTGGGTGCTGCAGCTGCTCACTGCTCCTATACAATAGGATGGGTTAAATGCAGAGAACACATTTCACCTTATGTACACTGACAATGATGAGGTGTCTTCTTCCTAAATCACACCGTGTAGAGCTGCATTTAAGGCAGCTAGCAAGCTTTTAGCAATGTACCTTTCTATGCTACAGCAATGCAAATGGGATGTTTACTGATTTACTCTATCGCACAGAGCAAAGCGTCCAAAGCCTCTTATGGGTGCACTGACCTCATGACCCCCCACCAACCGAGGCTTTTAACCCAAAATAACATTTATCTTCTCCTTGGAGGACCACCAAGGGGAAGCCATGTCTCAGAGACACTTACGCCTGAGTGTCGGGATACCAACTCTGATGACTTTGGTCCTCAGTATGAAACGATACAGGGACTTATTCTATCTAATGTCCTCCACAGCCCGGCAGAGACAGAGACCCCCAGCAGCACTGGAGGGGCGGATGATGACCAGGCCTTACTGGACCGCCTGGCCAAGAGGGAGGAACGCAGGAAAAAAAGAATGCAAGAGGCCCTGGAGAGACAGAAGGAGTTGGACTCGACTTTAACCACCGCCAATGGTATGGATGGCCCCCTGGAGGAGCAAACCACTGCCAGCAGGAGCAGAGAACAAGACGTGGAGGAAGAGCAGGAGACAAAGGAGGAGAAAGGTGATAAAGTGGGGGAGGATGACGCTACAACAGCTGAGACCAACTCCTGGAGGAAAGGCGAGGAGGACGAGGAGGACAAGGAGGAGGAGGAGGAGGAGCCTGCATCTGTTCCTGAACCAGAGGCTGCAGCGGAGAAGGAGGTCACGCCTTTGACATTCAGAGCTGAGTCAGCTTGTTTTCCTGGGTCGCCAGTTAGCTCAGAGCATGTTTCAGATGAGCTAACGTCTGCTAACGTTAAACATCCAGTCAGGATACGATGCTAATGATCTGTGACGTTAGCTACTCAGTCCACACCAGACCTACTTCCCATTACAAACTTAGGATGAGGGTCCTGTGTCATTCTGTCCACACTGAAGTCACAGTCGTTTGCTAGGCAGTGTGTATCAGGATGACAGAGACCTCACCTGTTGTGCGACTGGGGTTCTGCTAATATGCTGCACTACAGTAGTGGGAAGCTATCTTCTTAGCTTATTCATGACTGTTGTTGGTGGACTACATGAGCTCCTCAGTCAGCACATACACATAGCTAATGATCATTTATCAATACAGTACAACAGCCATCCACGAAACAAGATCATCCCACTATCGATATCTATCAATATCATCACGTTCCATCAAATATATCAGGATGCTTGGTTTTGTCAGTCTTGTCCAGCCCTACTTCACATATGTGACATGACGTGTGCTTGTTAAACAGGAACCTGCTGAGGAGCCATCGAGAATACGGGACAGGAGAAATGAGGTAAAGGAGTCGGACCGGAACCCCGAGACCCAGATTTGTGATGAGATAATGTGTTCCTCTGAAAATAACAGGAAACAAATGCCACTTATCTTATAGGAGGAGGTTCAGGAGAAGAGCGTAGCAGCAGACGTACAGGTAGATGAGTCAGGTTTAGGAGAGAAGAAGGCTGAAGAGGAGGAGGAGGAGGAGGAGAGAAGGAAGGAAGAAGAGGAGAGACAAAAACAGGAGATGGAGGAGAAGATGAAGCAGGAAGAAGAGGAGAGACAGCGACAGGAGGAGCAGAGGAGGAAGAGAGAAGATGAGCAAAAGAAGGCCGAGGAGGAGAGACTTAGGAGAGACGAGGAGGACGCGAGAGAGAGAAAGGAGGCAGAGGAGAGGATGAGAAAGGAAGAGGAGGAGAACCAGCAAAGGGAAATGCAGAAGAAAGAAGAGGAAGAAAAGCAGAGGAGGGAACTAGAGAAAAGAGAGGAGGAGGAGGAAAGGAAGAAGAAGTTGGAGGCTGAGGAAAAGAAGAAGAAAGAGGAGGAAGAAAAGAAGCGGAAGGCAGAGAAGAAGAAAGAGGAAGAAGAGAAGAAGAAACGGGAGATGGAGGAGAAGAAGAAGCAGGAGGAGGAAGAGAAGAAAAAGCTGGAGAAGAAAAAGAAAGATGAGGAGGAGAAGCGGAAAAAGAGAGAGCTGGAGGAGAAGAAGAAGAAAGAGGAGGTATCAGTGTGACACAAAGGGCTTTTCCACCGCCAGTCACTTCATAACAGTCCAGCCAACTCAAATGTGGTTACGCCCTTCGCTGTCCACAGTTGTAGAATAACACAACACAGACGCTCTAATATCACAAGAGGCGAATCTTTAATCCATAGGACACTTGAGACGCGTCAAAGGGGGATCTGCATTTGAGTTTCCAGGCTTTGTTGTGCACACCCATGTCACGCTTGGCGCCGTGGTCGCGGAGCACGCCACAGTCACAGCACTGCGCTTGGCATATGGTTAAAGGAGACGCTGATGTCTCAGGACATCACAAGGCTCCCAGAGTGGCGTGTCTTGAAAATGCATCTGCACTTAATTCACTGGCAGCCATTAGGAAAGGTCCCATGAAAAAGCACCCCAAACATCCACCATTTTGATGTGTAGCGAGAGGGCCGCTCAACAGCTCAATGTCCTAACATGTCGTCTTTTCAGGCTATTGTACTGGGATGACGTTTGGAGATGGCCAGATTCATACTGATGATGATGATGATATTTATCTGCCTGAAATTTCACTCAAAATGTGGTCTGAGATATTTGGGCTCTGTTCCAGAACAATCATTTGTTTGGTATGTCTTATACTACCCAACACTTTAATATGATGAAACCCAGCTGGATTCTTAATTATGGGCTTTTCATATATGCAAACACACATCGTGATGCATATCTATAGTGTGGAAAACTGCAGATAATATCATGATGGTGATACTTTCCATACCACCCAACACTGTTCATCTCCAGGAAGGAGCAGCAGCGAGGTGGCCTTTCGTGAGGGGAGGGAGCTTGACTCGCCCTGCAAGGACAACCCACAAGTTTTAATTTGCATATTGTGGACTGGTCTTGTTTGTGAAACGGGTGTGGTCAGTGGGCGGGACCAAAGTACTTTGCAGCTGATTGGATCCGCCTTTAATCAGTTAGTGGTAGTTAAGATAGCCGTTTATTTGAGTGACAACCAATCATGACCAGGCATTTTTTAGAAGAAAATAATGCACATAGACTTGCTATTGGCTCGTTTAGATTTGATGGTATTACATCTCTTGTCTTCTCTCAATCTCTCTCGTTCATACATTGGACATCTTTGTTAATGAACGTCCACAAGGGCAGGATGACGTCCCTTAGAATTATTTTTTCAGAAAGAATTGAATATCATCCTTTAAAAGAGGGGCTGCGGGGCTCAGTGGTAGAGTGGGCTCTTCAGAAACTGATCAGCCAGTGGATGTGGGCTCAAACCCACTACAGGGTGTCAGGAAAGCCATCCAGGCTTAATCCCCTGAAGATCCATCTAAGTCTGTGTCCACTCCCACACGTGAGGACTAACGATGACACGTGGAACGGACCAGCGTTCTCTCTCATAAACCCAAAAATGTAACCAAATACTTCTTTTGACTTCCTAGTGCAAAGGGTCTAATAGATGTGTACTGGAAGCAGGTGGATGTCACGAGAGAGAGAGAGAGACAGAGAGAACACATTTTCCATTTCATGGGACCTTTACTGGACTCCAGTGTACTGCTGCTTTCCTCTGACGTTATGTGCTTCCACTCGGGCTGCTGTTTTCATCGTTTCACTTATGTAATTTATTTTCTGTTTCCCTGTCTCTGCATCGTGTAGGAAGAGAAGCTGAAGAGATTCGGTTTCAAGGAAAAGGTAACGTATATGGGGGGGTTCAGCAGGTACAGTGGTGGGCAGTGGGTGAGCAGGCATCTAAAAAAAATGAATCTGTTTTCTCTCTGAAGACTGAAGCAACCAAACAGAATGGAGTGCTCCAGGACAGCAAGCAGAAGAAAGCAGAGAGCACCTCAAGGTGAGACTTCACATGTTAGCATGTTTGGTGAGAAACACCATGCATTTCAGCATTTGCTCATGTTTACCAGTGAGTCTTGAGGGAATCCCACTCAGCCTGCCAACCGAATAAGTCTTTGCTCAATGTGTCATAACAGCTTATTATTGTTTAATAATGAACAAGGATCTAACAATTAATAATGTAAACAGCTTATAAACTATGCCTTGTACGGTGCTTACTTCTCTGTGTGCCAGCCGGGAGAACCTGCGCTCTGCCAAGGGGATGGATGCAGAGCGCCAGGAGGCGGAGCGTAAACTGGAGGAGCTGAAGCGCCGACGTAACAATGCAGAGAGCGAGGAGATCGAGAAGATGAAGATGAAGCAGCAATCCGCTGAGGCTGAGCTGGAGGAGCTGAAGAAGAAGAGAGAGGAGAGGAGGAAGATCCTGGAGGAAGAGGAGAGGCAGAAGAAGCAGGAGCTCACTGACAAGAAAGCCAAAGAACAGGTGAGGACACAGCAGGATGGAACAATGAGGATTAGTCCAAAGTAAAACAAACTAGATCAAATTAAATCAGATTAGACTGGAATAGATTAGAATGAAATTGAAACAAATAGAATGCAGAATACAACAGATTATAACACATCATATTAGACTAGATTAGATTAACTGGACGTTGCAGGTTCTAATCCACTGTGGAATGTCAGGAAGTGCATCTGGCTTTAATCCCCCAAACTCCATCCAAGTCTGCATCCCCCCCCCACAATATGGAGACCATTAGACATGAAATGAACTTTTAGATTAGATTCAATTAGATTATTTTAGATTAGACCATCCTTAATGGCCCCCAGGTGATGCTGGGTCACGGAAGCAGACAATGATAACCTAACATAAGAGAGGTCCAATTCTACGAGTCACCATTAGCCCTCATTTTGTGGGGATGGACACAGACTTAGATGGAGCAAGTGGGATTGAGGCTGGATACCCGTCCTGACACTCCATGAAGGGTTTGAACCTGCAACATCTGGCACATCATTTCCCCAAGCAGGATCTCGTCGACTGAGCTAGAGAGAGGGAAAAAAGCAACATTTGAGAAAAATAGAGAGAAGACATTATGACACCATGTTTTAACAACTCTAGGACATTTCATGCAAACATAAATAGCCAACCATTACACTGCCCATGATCACACTGACATGGAGCCAAAACACACTACTGAAACAAATGTTATTCATCAATGAGTTATTAGCAGAGGAAAATAAGCATGGCATAAAAGAACTATGTCAGTGAACTGGAAGTGTGGCCGAATATGGAGACGCAGGATTGGGAACGCAGGTCAGTCCAGGGCTTTCTGTATGGCCTGAATATTTACGTTTTATTATCTGTTACTTTTATTCATCTTTCAATTTGTCTTCATCTCACTCTGCATTTCATGTACTAAACAAGTAAACTACCTTGCCTTCAGTGGGGTTTTGTACTGAGGTCATGGAGAGATATCATAAGATACGATGGAGGTTTTATTCAATCTGCTGTGTCTGACAGGAGGAGAGAAAGAGAATGAAGGAAGAGATAGACAAGAGGCGGGCGGAGGCAGCAGAGAAGAAGAAACTGCAGGTGGAGTCTGGAGAGGTCAAGCCCACCTTTGCTTTCAGTCCCAAAGGCTCCTCTAAGGTAAGGTTGATTCTGTTTTGTATCCTGGACAAGCTTGTTTGAACATTTTGTAGTTGTTGGTTTTTCTTTGGGGGGGGTTCAACACACTGAATGATGATTTCTGGTTAAATGCATGACAGTTTGGTCCATTTAGAGTTAGTGAATCAACTGATGCTCACCCTACATGTTGAGGAAGAACTTCCATTCCCGTCTCATCTTTCCTTCCTCTCTCAGGAAGACATGTTCTCCATCCAGCATCCAGGCATCACTCCACCCGGTCACATGGCCTTTAAATGACCCGATGGTGTGCGCTTGTCTCTTAATTCAAACCCGCCGATCAC
>OMLC01047442.1:0-13554 GCA_900302585.1 Regalecus glesne | reverse complement strand
GAACATCATCATCCTTGAATGAGTGGCCACTCGCCTGTAGGTGGGTGTAGACCGCAGAGTCCTGACCCGACGTGTTGGCTCTCCTATGCTGCGCCATCCTTTTTGCAAGCGTCTGTTTGGTCTCCCGGATGTACAAGTCACTGCAGTCCTCCTGGCATTTAACAGCGTACACTATGTTACTCTGTTTGTGCCGGGGGACCCGATCCTTGGGGTGGACCAACTTTTGCCGCAGTGTTCAGGGGTTTGAAAGCAACCGAGACGCGATGTTTTGAAAATACACGTCTCAGCTGTTCCGACACAACCTATTGTTGTGTGGCATCACGGTACTGTTTATAAGGAGGGGGATGTTTGCCTTCAGCTTAGACTGAAGAAGTCACCTGGTGAGTGACGAAACGTTTCAAAAATGAACCTCTGATCCAGCTGAACAAATTCACCTCTTTTGAGCTTTTTTGAGGGGGTTCAGTCAATTTTGGACTTGTTCTTTGGAATTGGGGCGGCATATATCAGTGGGTAGAGTGGTCGTCTGGCAATCAGAAGGTTACAGGTACGATCCCCGGTCCTGCATACAGCATGTCAAGGTGTCCTTGAGCATGACGCTTAACCCCTAACTGCTCCCCGAGCGCCATATGTTGGCAGCTCACTGCTCCTATACAATAGGTTGGGTCAAAAATTCAGAGAAATCCAAATTTCCCCTTGCGGGACTGATAAGGGAATCCTTTCTTGCTTATACCATACTCAAACAGCTTTGTCTTTTGTTACCCTGTACTTAGGTGATGTAGATTTTTTGGAAAGCAGAAGTGACATAAAATGAATGCAGATTCTCTTGGTGGCAAGTAAAAAAGCAATAACTAGAAGGTGGATGACTCAATTACCACCCACAGTGGATGATTGGTATGGAATAATTTTGGAAATTTACAATATGGAGAAATTGACATATTCGTTGAGGACCCCAAAACAGAGGTTCTATCAAATCTGGTTAAAGTGGATAATATTCATAGCCCAAACAGGAGCAGACTTTGAATGACCTATTAGTGTTGATTATTTACTTATTTTATGTATATCCTAGCAGCAGCACTCCATCAGGTTCTTATAATTGCTAAATTACCTTTGTTCTATAGAAATAATTGTTCTTTATCTTGAAAATTGGGAAAGGAAAATAAAATTAGAATATGCATGTTCTTTGGAAAAGCTTTTCCAAATAAAAATATCATACAAAAAAAAGAACATTTGATTTTGTTGATCTTGGTACATGAGAGTTTTGGACTTCATCATGTTCTATAAAATATTCTCAACGGCATGACAGTAATGGACCCTGAGAATCAAGTGTTGTGGTAGTTCCTCATCCCCAGGTCGCCTCTGTAGGGCCCTTTGAGCTCGGTGAATCAATGGTCTCACACAATGCTGCAGCACTTCTGCTAAAAGCTGGGCCACAAATTTCCTAGGTTTCTGTCCTTTTAGAACAAGCTAATCACCCAAACTTTTCAGCTTGTCATTTTGGCTGTCTATGCGGGCATATACCGCAATAATGCATTATCAGTTTTTGTTTTCAGAACATACAGATTTTCTGAATATACAGGTGAAACAGGAATGCAATAGGGCAATGTCGCAGAGTGCAAAGATGCTGAAAGAGATATGTTAGCACATTACTTAAATACCTAAGGTAGGTGGACATGAAAGAATATACATATATTTACATTTATTGTGCTAATGTGAAGTGTACATCAGAGTGACTACCTGAGGAAATACTGTTTATGTGTCTGGTTGTTTTGGCACATGGTGCTCCATAGGACCTTCCAGAAGGGAGGAGTTGGAACATGGGCCATGGTGCAATTGGTCTGCTGGGATGTTGCGATTTGTTTCCTGACTCTGGAGATATGTAGGTCCTGAAATGAAGAGCAGATGGGCACCAATGATTTTTTTCTGGAGTCCTGACTTTCCATTCTAGTATGTTCCTGTCCTATTTGGTGGTCGATTCAAACCAGATGGTAATGAATGTGCAGATAACAGACTGAATAATTGTAGAATAGAACTCAATCTGTGGTTCCTGAGGTTGGTTGAACTTCCTGAGCTGATGGAGAAAATAATTCATCTGCTATGTATTTTTGATGATTTTTCCCACCTTGGGTCCCGGAGGATTATATGGATCCCAGACACCTGAATATTTCCACAGCTAATAAAGTGATGTTGAATATGACTATGGTGGCGGGGTGTTCAGAGATCCTGCTAAAATCCACTTTTATAACAATAATTTTTAGCATGTTCAGCTCTAGGTTGTTATAACCACACCAGAGGGCAAGCTGTTCAACCTCCAGTCTGTATGCAGCCTCATCACCATCCTGGATGATCTTTGTACTTCCTCACTCCCTTCTCATCAGCTTGAAAAATCTGACACTTATTCTTACGGGGGAGTTTATAGGACAGCTATACATATCACAGAAAGACTGCTACATTTATATGGACACAGTGGTGAGATCTCCTGTCTTTATGGGGTGTGTTGGAAGGGGTAGGTCTTCTTTCCTCTTTTTCTTGTTTATTATGTGACATAGTACTGATATGGCACCCTTTCATTAAGACATCCATCAATTTTGGTGCTAATTCCCTTCATAGTTATTGATGATACACTATACAATGTCACCGCACAACATAACTGCTCAACTAACTGCTCCCTGAGTGCTATATGTTGGCAGCCCCCTGCTTCTATTTATTAGGTTGGCTCAAAAATGCAGAGAAATCCAAATCTCCCCTTGTGGGACTGATAAGCGAATCATTTTTATTTGTATTATTATTATTATGTTAGTAGCTACAATAAGGTTAGATAGCTTTGGAGCATCTCATTTGGGGAGAGGCCTTTCGAGGGGCTGAAAGAATGGTATTGGGTTTGTGTTTTTTATGTTCAGATTTTGGTTTTCTGGGAACATTTACGATTTTCAGTTGAAACTATACTAGATTCTACCATATCTTTGTAATCAAAGTCATATGCTACAGGGCTGAATACAGAAGGACCCACTGCTACATATATCAGGAATTTATAACAGACCAAAAACTGTCTATACTTGCTGGAATATTTGGGGAGATAACCAAAATTTGAAATATATCAGATATTCCTGCATCTCAAAAACCAAAAACTGAAGTGGTATACTTATTAGAGATGCACTTGAAGAATTGTGATCACATCAGGGTTAGAAGGGGTGGATTTGTACAAATCTTAATGTGAAGAGCAGGGGCATAGCAATACTATTACATAGGAGTGTCCAATTCACAAGTTCCAAAGAGATAGCTGATTAAAATGGCAGATATGTGATTTTGCAGGGGAAATCGTTTAATGTAACTGTTAACCTAGAATATATATACTTCCCAAACTAGGAAAATGTGGGATTTTTAAAGGAGATTATTTTTATGGAAGCTTATGGAACAGTAGACTGCTGGAAACTACAAAACCCCAACTCCAGACAGTATAATTTCTTCTCACTCCCATATCAGTTTTCTTTCAGGATACATCTCTTGCTATTGGATTATAGGCTACTCCCCCTATGTAAATCCTATGACTTTGGAGAAATTGTCATCTCAGGTCAGAGTGCAGTGGTACTGTCACTTTACTTTCCAAACAATGAGTTTTATAGACACATGTGGAGGATGAGAAGTTTGTCTCATTTCGGTAAAATCAGATAGGGCGTCTGGTGGTATGGGGGTTAAGGCGATGTTTAGTGCATCTCTGCACAATGAAGTTGGGTGTTCAAATCCCAGTTGCACCGTTTCCAACCACAGCCGACGTCCATAATTAGTGGGGTACAATTGGCTAAGCCTCTCATGGGGTATAGGGGTTACGTTGGATAAAATATTCTAGGTTCGCTAGTGTCCCCCTCTGGGTCGTCCATGCGCTTGTGGTTAAGTGAACAGAAAGTACACTTGCTTTGTTTTCCTCTGACGGCCAAGTACTGTGCTTTCCCCGCGAGACCATGATGTTTGAAATAGTGAGGGCTAGTTTTCATGTGACTTGAAGGAGATACATGGTACAGCTTCCTCCTTCCTGTCAACGCTCTAGAGGGGTATCAAAAACCAACAGCCACAGGTATCCGGGGGAATTCATGTGGGATAGCAAAGGGATAGAATTGTAAGAAATAGATTTTTTGGAAACACATTATTCAGCTGATACCAGTAATAGCAATCTATGTGAACCCATGAAAGCCTTTCTAAAAGGGCAAATCATCTCTTTCACTATACGCATGAACAGAAGGAGGGTGCAGTGCCCAGATAATGCGATGCCCTAATCAAAAACTTGGTTAAAGAAACACCAAGCAGCAACACATTCAGCGGATTTGTACAGAGGAAGGGTGAAATAGCAAACTGAATTCAACATGTCCATAAATAGGGTAGGAACTCCTTTTAAAGTCTTGCTATAATTTTTATGGGTTTAGGGAGCAGAAAGCAAAACCACAATTATTCAACCACAGATCAATGATCAATTTAACACATTTTATGAGCACACATGCACATCAGAGGCTGCTAACAAAGTAGGAGTAGAGCAGTTTATGGATAATATTGAATTGCCTACCCTGAGCAGTGAGGATAGCCAGGTCTTAGACTAGGGGGTCAGTGGGGGAGATACAAAAAGTAATCAGTAAAATAAAATAAAAAGCAGCAAAACTCCAGGTCCCAATTGGTTCCCTTTTAAATTTTACAAGACATTTTCAATCAGGCTCTCCCCATTGCTTTGCAAGTATTTGATGATGCATTAAGGCATGGATCTTCGCCCCCCCCCCACCATGACCAAAGCAACATTTTCAGTCATTACAAAGAAATACAGGGACCCAACAAAGTGTAAAAATTGAAGGCTAGTAATTTTGCTTGGGGCCGACTACAAGATTTAAAAAAAAATTAACAGTCAGACTTAATAGTAATCAGTAAAATAAAATAAAAAAGTAGCAAAACTCCAGGCTCCAATTGGTTCCCTATTAAATTTTACAAGACATTTTCAATCAAGGTCTCCCCATTGCTTTGTGATTATTTGATGAGGCCTTAAAGCAAGGATCTTCGCCCCCACCGTGACCGAAGCAACATTTTCAGTCATTATAAAGAAAGACAAGGACCCAACAAAGTGCAAAAATTGAAGGCCAGTAATTTTGCTTGGGGCCGACTACAAGATTTCTAAAATATATTAGTAGTCAAACTCAATAGTCATCCAAAAGATAGTGCGCCCAGATTAGTCTGGATTTATCTTTGGAAAACCACTACATATATGTCAACCTGTGGCACATATAAGATAAGATGAGATAAGATATCATATACATAATTTACTCCCTAAAAGCAATTACTATGACTGCAGTCATAATCTCTTATGATGCCCACAAAGCATATGATAGGATGCTATATGAATATTTATTTAAAGTATTGAAAAATTTAGATTAGGTATATCCGTCTCGTCATGGATAAGAATACTCTATGCATACTCTCTGTATGCAGCTGTCCACACAAATCGCATGCTGTCACAGTACTAACACTTAAACAGTGTTAGTACTCAGGATTCAGGATTCAGACAAGAATGCCTTCTCTCCCCAGTGCTGCTTGATATCACTGTTGAGCATCTTTTAGTCATGCTAAGACATACTGAATATACACACGGTATCAAAAGAGGAGAGCAGGTACACAAACTGGCCCTTTATGTAGATGACCTGGTTCTATATTTGACTCAACTTGATGCATCCATCCAAATGGTATGGATATCATAGCAACATTCGGGGAAGTATCAATTTTACAAGATAAAATTTGCTAAATCTAGAGTGAGCCGTAATAATGTCACTTATCTTGGAGTAAAATTTACCAGACATTTATCAAACTAATTTATCAAACAAAATTTTAAATCTGCCTTTGATAAAGCTATATCAGACATACAACACTGAGGTTCTATCCCCATATCCTTGGCAGAGAGGATAAACACATGTAAAATGTCCATTTTGCCTAGGTTTACATTTTTGTATCAGACAGTTCCTACATGTTTATTTAAAGTGTTTTTTAGCGAGTTATATAATCATATGGATGCTTTCATGTGATTAAAAGTACCCCTAGAACAGGGGTTCCCAAACCTTTTATGATGTGACCCCAGATTTATGTTCACAAATTTATGCAACTCCAACCTGCAACACACATATACACGTACACACCCATGCACATGAATGCTTATGTTGAAAATACCACAATTAAGTGTTTATTACACAATAAGACATGATTAGATTATTCACCGATTTAGTGAGGTACATGACCTTGCTTTGCACAAAAGAGTTTTTGAAGTCTTGAGGAGTGCTGCATATTGGATATCTGATTTCTGCCGTGATGTCCAGAGTGGAGCGATACTTTGACTTGATACAGACAAGTTCACTGAACCTGGCCTCATGCCTGAGAATTGGACCAAAGTTTTCAGTGCTCACCTGGAGACTTTGGTGTATTGTCCTTTGGCAGCAAACTAAAATTCTGTCAGAGAGCTCCAGGAATATGTTCCTTGTAAGATCTGATCGCAAAACAGTTCAATGAGCTTTTTGATTTCCTTCATGGGTATTCCAGTTGAATCAACATGGTAATTGAATGGATCAGTGGTCCAGTCAAACTTTTATGTCCACATCAAGGTAAATAGCTTACAAATTATAATCCAGGTGGCTGAGGTGATTAATAATCACCTAGATGGGACACTGGTCAATGGCAATGTCGGTCAAAACCTTTGAAAGTTGGGCAGAAACAGGGACATCGCTGGGCCTTTCTAGGGGTGCTAAGCTACCCCAAGATTGACAAAATCCCACCATAAGAAAATAAAGATGTAAAACGTGCTTTTAATTTATTTTATTTGAAAATAAATCCTTTTTGGCATGAATTAAAGAAAAGAAGCTCTTTAAAGGCATGATAAATAAAAGTCGATGCATGCTGTACATGCATTTCACTTGGGGCTAAGCCCCCTCCCCCTGTCTTTCAACCCCAGTGATGTCCCAGGGCAAAAGATTCATAGTTTTACTTTGAAAGGCTCGTCTTCCAAAAAGAAATCTCTCCGGAACCGTATGATCTGTCCCCTCATGTATATCAGGTTTGTGTTATTCCTCTACATACGGAAATTTAGCTCAAGCTCAGCACAACATGTTATATATGCAAGGAGACACATCTCTTTCTGGTAGCATGAAAAAAATCAACAAATTCCTTTTTTCTTTTACATCCATCACAACTGACAGAGACTCCTTCAGTCCCAAAATAATCTCTCCAATATTCACCCCCTTTATAACCATCAGGCCTCTGTACGAAATAACAATACATTATGATCAGATCCCAGATCTTGACATAATTTAGCAAAAATGTGAGGTCACAGTGGATGGGGTTAAAAACTTAACCGTAGATGTGACTTGCTGTATTATTTATCAAAGTTCTGCACTCAGTTCTTTGGGCATCAAGTGCTCATGATATACCATGTATTGTTTCCAATAAACAGAGGGAGAAACACTCACAGGTAATGTCCACAGGTCGGCTCTATGCCCTCCCTTAACTGGAGCACCATTACATTACATTACGTTACAGGCATTTAGCAGATGCTCTTATCCAGAGCGACGTACAACGAGTGCATAGGGTCAAGGTACAAAGGATACTGGAGCATCAGTACAGAAACCAACAATACGGTTCTACGGGATATTCTTTCTCCCCATGTAGCCACGAAGCAAATTGAACAACTATTGTGTCGTTTGATGCTCGATAAGTGTAAGGCAAAATGAAACGTGGTCCTGAATTGATAGCAAATAAAAACCAGAGCCGTAGTGGCTCAGCGGGTAGAGCACAGGCCTATAAATTAGGCATCTTGCTGGCTGTGTGTCCCACCATTTAGCTTGGAAAATTTGATACGTTCATCACAAAGTGCTCAGAGTGGTCATCAAACTAGAAAAATACTATACAAGAAGTAGTCTATTTATTAATTTATAGCACAAGCATCTTAGCCCTCAGCAATACAGTCCATCTGTAGAGTATATGGGGTGTGATTTTCAAGCGTTCATTCAGTGTTTCCTCCTGGTTGCTTGTGATATCACTGATTTTTTTTATTTCAAAGTATTGTAGTGAGCTCGGGGGGCAGTTAGGAACTGAACCCAGGTCATCCTCAAGAAAGGCAAGCACGCTATCCAGTCAGCTAAAGGGTCAAACCCATTAGCCACGGCCTAGCAAGCCTGTATGAACATTACACTACCCTCTTCCTTTGGGAAGCATGTCCCTGCGCTTCAGCCTGGCGACCTGGAGGCTCTCAGATATATGCTCGGGTCCATCTCAAACAGGATGCTTCTTTCCTCCTCATGCTTCCAGGGGAGCACCTCTAATAGCTCATGGTCCACCATCCCACTTCTGATACCTATGTAGCGAACTCTGGGGGGACAGCCGGTAGCCGAGCCTGGGTCGTTCACACCAAAGGCAACCATGCTAACCAGTTGGCAAAAGGGTCCAACCCATCAGCCAAGGGCTTGTGAGCCTGTATGAATATTGCAGTATAATCCAATAATAGGATGAATTTCAATTTGTTTGTTTCTGCTTCCATAACAAGTGTGTTTACGATATTTATGCAGCATGCAAAATAAGGCTTTATCCATTGGCATGGCTACTGCATAGTCTTTGCTATGCAGTACCTCAACTCATATTAAGCTTTCAGGGCTCTCATGGAGACACTCATTGTCTTTTTGAAGTGTACCTGCTGGCGATTTATTACATCTAGTTTTGTTGGAAAAATCCCTTTGGTTTCTCAGTGAACTCCTTGTATCATGTCGATATGCCATCTTAATTTGTTAAGCTCCATGTTTTTGCTGAATAGCACGGCAACTCATAGCAGGTATTTTGGCAAATGGAGCTTCAGCAGTTGTGCAAATTTAGGATCTTTAGTTTGTGCTCCCCTACCTATAAATTTGAAGGCTGCCGTAAATCATTTTATTAAAGGCTCCTTACGAAATTGGGCACAATGTAGGACTTATTTTGGCTTACGACAAGCATTTTCCTCTATGCCATTTACTAATAACCCACTATTGCCTTCCTCAATACAAGACATCATATTAAAACAATGTTTCAGAAATGGCTTGACCAAAGTAGCAGACTTTTACAAAGACAAGATTTTTATGTATTTCACCGAGTTGTTTGGAGAATTTGGCCTTCCACTATGTCATTTTTCAGATATCTCCAAATTAGAAAATGTATTAAAATGCATCACCGCATTTCCTTCTAAAATCTCTGCCAATTGGCTGGAAGATGGCATTTATAAGCCTCTAACAACAACTCAATACCTCAGATTTATGACATTTAAGTATCAGTGGCTTCACCCTCCTTAGAACACCTTAAATTGAAAAGTGAGGAGGACCTTGGTGAAACGATCTCTTATGAAATTTTGAAGTCATCCATTGCAAAAATACACACGACCTCTATATGTCAGTCATAGTCTGATCCAATTCAAAAGACTTCACAGGGTGCAGCTTGCCAGGAACAGACTTGCCCAGCTCTAATCCAACTTTGATCCAACCTGTCAACGATGTAACCAAGGTTCAACAACACTTCTACATTCATTTTGGACTTGCCCAGGTGTAGGACTGTTTTGGGTTAAAGTCTGTGAAACAGTTTCACACATAGGTGGTAAGGTCATAGTTCCAGAACCAAAACCGGCAGTCTTTGGACTCACTCATTGGGACCTATAAGCCTTAGTCAACCCCAGGCTCATGTGGCTAATTTCGCAATGATTTTAGCAAGGCATCTCGTACTATATAACTAGAAATCTAGCTCCCACCTAAGCATTGCCAGCGAGTTGAGAAGGTTATGGGTCATTTGAAGTTGGAAAAGCTTAAACTCAAGGCTTGGTTAGTAAATTCCCCCAAAATATGGCGACTATTCCTGGAATAGTATAATGGTATATACAGCTCAAGAAATCTGACTGTTAAATTGAAGATCAATTTGGTAGTGTCTCTATACAATGTTTGTTTATCTATCTCATATTGATTTTTTTCTCTCATTTTTAATGTTTTATATTATTGTGGTTTTTAAAAAAAATCATGACTTGTAATTGTGTTACTGTCATCTGATTTCATTATTATTATTATTATGTGTTGGCCAGTCTCCCAGAAGAGGAGAGGGTTGGGTTGGGATATTTGTTTTTGTATGAATGCATTGCATATGATGGTTAAAAAAACAATAAAACAGCTGAATAATAACTAAAAAACCTCTTGCTTGCTATTTCTGTCACACTACCATCCATACTGGTTTCAAAAGCAAAAAAAATCAAGGTACAGACTTTACTCATCCAGCCAATGTAAGTCATTCATCACTCCATCCATTGTCAACTGCTTATCCACGTTTTGTCTTGGAGAAATACTGAAGCCGATTCCAGTGCTCACTGGTTGGAAGCCAATAAAATACCCGCGACAGGTTGCCATAATTATGAAATGGCTTCATGAGAAAAAATGCACAATCTGACATCATCGTGTAGGTTATCCCCATGACATCATAAATAATGTAGCACCATGAATGCAACAAACCAATCAAGTGGTTGTGATCTTGTGCCTTTGTGACACAGGGAAAAGCACTACAAAGATACTAAAGCAAGCCTAACATAACCTCAAACTCAACTAAACCGTGACCTAAGACTTATCTTACCCTAACTGATAGCTAACCCATGATAACCCACAATCTAATCCCAAAAATGGGAAAAAAATGTCCTTAACAACTGAAGTCTATTTAAAAAATGCTCATAAACTTTAAAAGATTCCACACAGATACATCTTAATTGGATATTGAGGGGCTGTTTTGTAATGATAGATGTTTTCCTATTTTATTTCCTTAGGAGTTCATTTGTGACCCGCCAGTGCTGACCCGAAAGTCACCCCGAACAGTGGCCCTGGAAGGCCAGCCTGCCAGCCTAAAATGTAAAGCCAATGGAGACCCAGAGCCTGAGGTTCACTGGATCAGCCCAGAGGGACGACTCATTTCCAATGGCTCTAGGTGCTAATGTTAACCATATTTTCAAAATCAAGGAATAGTAAACTTGCTGGTTACAACACTCAATCTTACTAGTCAAACCAAAGAGCTGCCCGATTTGGTTGCAACCCTCTATAAAATCAAACTACAGTTTAATGCATTCTACTGTGTTAGTTTCTAATAATGAAGCATATAATTTATTTTCTCACTCATGTAGAATTTTATATTTTGTGCTCATGAGCTGTTCACTACTTAGCTGTGGATGCACTGTTTGCCAGTTACATTGTGCCAAAAAACATTGTGATTTTATTGCAATTATATTATAAAATATTCAATGTAGCTTATCTTCATCCCAGCCATTAATTACACTTACAATAATTACACTTACTTGATCCTGGCGATTCTGACCCAACCCAAACACAAGGGCTAAGGGTACTAAAGGATAAATCTATACATTTTAACATGTTTTCGCCCTAATCATTCTGCATTCATCAATGCACAATATTTTCTTTTTTTCTTCTTTTGTTTTGCTGCTTGTTTGACTATTCCCCTGTAAACAATACAGAATAGTACTTTTTCACCATAACATCTGTTTCAGTTTATCCAGTGGGATGGCATATTTTGCATGACTGTTGCATTTCACCTAAATATTGTGTGCAACTGTTTTAAAAAATAAAGGAAACAGTGGCATTATTTAACCATATTTCATTTTCCAAATTTTCTATCGAATCCAGAACCTTGGTATTCCCCAATGGAAGTTTAGAGATCAATGTGACGACCCTGAAAGATGCTGGGAACTTCACCTGCATTGCCTCCAATGCTGCTGGGGAATCCACTGGGAGGGTGGAGCTAATGGTGACAGTAATGCCCCATCTAGCCAACAGCACCAGCCGTAGCAGAGACCCGTCCTCTGATCTTGCCCCATCTGACATCCTCACCTCAGCTAAGGCCGTATTGCCTAACAACGAGACACGTGGAGACCGAAGGGTTTCATTGGTGGAGCTGACTGGAAACTCTGCCCTAATCAGATGGACCAGTCAAAACCATGTATCAGGAGTAAGGATGTTTCAGATCCAATACAATAGCTCTGGGGATGACACGCTTGTTTACAGGTTTGTCTTTTTTCTTCTCTTTTTACTTCTACATGTTGCTCTGTAATTTTTCGCTTGACTTCCTGTTTGTCTTGATATCAGTTATTGTGTCTATTCATATCAATATATCTACCTAAATACCAACATATCTATCTATCTATCTATCTATCTATCTATCTATCTATCTATCTATCTATCTATCTATCTATCTATCTATCTATCTATCTATCTATCTATCTATCTATCTATCTATCTATCTCTCTCTCTCTCTATCTATCTATCTCTCTCTCTCTCTATCTATCTATCTATCTATCTATCTATCTATCTATCTATCTATCTATCTATCTATCTATCTATCTATCTATCTATCTATCTATCTATCTATCTATCTATCTATCTATCTATCTATCTATCTATCTTACTAAACCATTTCACACAAGTGTACTTGCACAACTGGAGTGACAATGAACATCTTGAATCTTAAACGTCATCTCTTCCATCCTTCCTCCCACCCCCTTCTGTCTGTTTCTTCCTCTCTTTACCATCCTAGTCTGAACCCATACAGCTATGATGAGAGCTGTGTGTCCAGCAGTGTGGATCACCTGCCCCTGGCTGCCCTCCCACTACTGGCCATCGTCTCACCACGCTACCAGGATGCGGTGGCCTCTGTCATCAGCAAGGCCAACCAGGTCTACCACAGCTTCCTGCAGTCAGAGGACGGCCAGGGATTCAGAGGCCAGGTACGACCAGAACACACACTCATCCTGTCTGCAAGCTCCTGTAATGGCTATACTGAGACACGGTGGATGATTCATACGGCGTGAAGGTGAGGGGAGTGTGTTTTGACGCGAGAAGCAGAAATATGTGTGAGAATAATGAGTTGGAGAGGAGAGAGTTTGGGTAGGTAAAGGAGTAGAAAATAAAGGTAATACAAAGCACAATATGACAATGCGAGGAGCATAGGGATGGAGTTAGAGAGGAGAGGATGAGGAGACCCACATGACGAAGAGCAGTAGAGAAGTAGATCTCCAGCTGCACAGTTCAGTAATTGGCTGAAGTCTCTTTAATAGAAGTCAATGATTGCAAAAGGTAATCTGAGTCCCCATGGGCAGGGGGTGATCTGTGGAAATTGGAGGTGTTTTAGCACCTCAGAGGACCGGACCACTCTATTGTGATGGCAGACCCCTCAACTGCCCAACACCAGGAAACAAATACCCGTATCTTCTAATTAGGCAGCATCTCTGAAAGAGGTGTGGTCAAACGGAGAGAGATGCTGTACAGTGTCATCCGTGTGTTCTTCCCTGAGATTGTATTGATTAAGTGTGTCTTCATTAGAAAGCAAGGCCAAGTGTAAAAGCAGGTTCGTACCATTATGTAGTGAAGGAAGGAAGGAAAAATGCTTTTCAGCTCTAATGGCTGTTCTATTGACATTCACATTCTTCTTCAATCCTCTCCCTCTTGGGGCTCACATCGATTAAGTACAGCTTGAGTCAAGGGATGCTAAATC
>OMLC01047439.1:0-20990 GCA_900302585.1 Regalecus glesne | reverse complement strand
GTTGATGCCCCCCCACAACCCATAATGCACTGCAGACACTTGCATACGCTGCCACACACACACACAAATACACACACACATACACACACACACAAAGACCCATGCATGCACAGGGACACAGTGAACACTCAAACACACTCAGAATTCAAAACAAGGTGCGCCCCACTGCCATCATGAGTTGTCTCTTAAGGGTGAGAAGACCCCCGAGGACCCCAGTGAGAGATCTGAACGAATAGCTGCAAGGTCAAACTGGCGACTGTCCGTTTCAGCCTGCCGGCCGTCAGAGAGGCTCTGCAAAACACTGCCCATTGTTTCGTGTAACTGACACCAAAGCAAACAAGAGGGTCAGTGGGACCCACCATGGACCCTCTCAGCTGTCGCCGTCAGTCTGAGCCTCCTTTCACTGCTGGCCCATGGAGGCTTAGGGTGATGATAGAGGATGGGGGGGGTCTCCTCGTATTCTCCAGAAACGTGTTCTCCGTCGTGTCTGTTAGTCAACATGGACGCCACACACCGTAAGAACGTCACTGATGGGGGAGGGGGGCGGGGATGTCCTTCCGTTGCATTCGTCTGATGGCGATTTACAGAATGTCTCCATGCTGAACTCCTTGATGACCTCCCAGCAGGAATGATGACTTTCATTTCTCTCGTAGGAGACTGAGGATGGCCAGTGAGTGCTTGATCCATCACACCCAGGGAGGCGGATAGAAGATGCTGGGCTGACTGGAGGGTTCGAGGGCTGGCCGCCATGATGCTGCCACGATTGGTCACCCATTAGTCAGATGCACGGCAGGAGGGAGAGACGGGTCAAATGGGACGGGTGGACCAAATGGCTTCCCAATTCAAGTAAAATCAGGTGAGAAGAACACTCAACAACAAAAAAAGACAAAAAACGTGTGAAACTAAGTAAAGAGCACGGAGAGAAATGTGCTGATGATAAGAAATAGGGGGGGGTCTTAAATGATGAAATTTGAAATCCTAGCACTCATGAGGGGCTTCAGAGGGAACGATAAAGGAACTATATGAAATTCTATCTCGACCAGTGGTCAGGTTGATGGGGTCCTCACACTCCCTCACTGGGTGAAACCTCAGAGAGACGAGGAAGGGTGTGTGTGTGTGTGTGAGTGGAAAGGCATGCTGTTGGCCGGAGCTGTCGGAGTTCCTCTCACCGATCCAGCACCCGATTGTAGTCCTGCGGGCCGCAGCCTCCCTCGCTCTTGAGTTCAGCGAATACCTGTGTGAAAAAGTGTGGGTCTGCGTTGATGCGCAGCATCTTGGAGCTGGTGGAGTCGATGATGGACAGGCAGCGGTCCCAGAAGGCCTCCTTGCCAGCCTCCACCAGGAAGGGTTTGAGAGGGTAAGAGATCTCGTTGCCCATGTAGGAGTAGGACAGGTAGAGGCAGGTTAGCAGCGTGGCTTGCAGCTCATGCTCCGAGGCCACCAGGTCCCCGTCCACGACGTCCCGGCAGAGCATGTAGACGAAGACCACATTGGCTGGCGTGACGAAGGCCTGATCCTGCCAGCCCTGCAGCAGGAGGGAGCGGTCCACAGCGCGAAGCCACAGCACCGGGTCGGCCGGGGACAGATGCTTCAGACGGTAACAGCGACCGCACAGGAACTCCCCCAGACAGCGGAGAAGCTCACTCGTGGAGGCCTGGACGATGACCCGCTTCGGGGACGAGCTCAGCGTCCCCTGGGGGATTTTCTTCATGGAAGAGAGCTGCTGGGATTTACTGTAACCGTAGTTGTGCCCATGGCCCAGCCCTAGTCCATACCCTAACCCCAGGCCCAGTCCCGCTGGGCCGTCATAGTTGGACAGGTTGGCACACGACAGAGACTTCTTTACATTCTCCCGGTTGAGGTGAAGAACCGGGTCCTTCTGGTAGATATTGATGCTGTTGTTATTCAGGGGGTCGCCGAGCCCCCCCACACCACCCGAGCCTTTCTTGGAGCTGCCTCTCCTCTTGGTGGAGGCCACCAGCCTCTTCCAGGTCAGCGCTGGGAGGAAGATCGACTGCCCCCGCTTCAGGCCGCGGTCCTTCTGAGTGTTGAGGGAGCGGCTGCTGAGGCTCGGGTAGTGGCTGAGGGAGCCTGGCCGGTTGTCATAATAGCCTGACTTACGAGAGCCGGGTGACAGGGACAGCACGGTGCCCATGGTGAGTCAGTGGCTCACAGATTACACTGATTTAGCAGGAGATGTGGAGAGACGGGACAGGGGCTGAGGCACGGCGCTCTCCTCGGTTCTAACTCTCAGACGTGTGACACAGACATGTCAAGTAGCCAAGAGGGGCTCAGTGGGTGATGGGCAGGGTGTCTAGGGGGCAGCAGCGTCACTACCTGTAACATAGAATAAGACCGTGTTGAGGAGGGGGGCTGTTTAAACCACAGACACTAACCCTCCTGTGCTCGGCTGCAGCCTCGGAGCCTCTATGCAACAAATGTACACTTATTACCCCTGTGTGCTGAGTTCCATTCAGGATCACGGAGCTACACAAGCTTCCTAATTCTGATCAAACTGCAGGATCTGTTGCATGTATTCTAGCTCCATGCTTAGAAAATACGCAGCCTGTTACCAACATGTTCCCTGAGCCAGAGACGCAAAGTTCTCCGCAGAAACCCACCCTGATGTTGGGATATCAGAAAATTTAAAGTTGCTCATATTCAAAACCCCGAAAAGCGCATCTACGACATAATGCCCGAGTCTGACTGACGCTCACCTGCTCTCAGAAGCCCACCGGAGACCCTCCTCCTCCTCCTCCACCAGACGCGTGTCGCAGTGTTGCAAAGTGGGAAAAGGCGCACAGACGAGCCGAGAACCAACGCCGACGTTAAACGGGATCGTCTGTGACGTGCTGGCCGACCGGCCCGTTTACATGCGTGCGTCAAAAGAGCCGAACCGGACCGGAGCGGAGCCTCTCCCTCGTCTCAGAAACGCCACCTCAGTGAGCAAGCTGCCCTCGTCGAGCCGGGTGCAGGTGTCATCTCTGTTGCACCCTGAAGACATGAGCTCCGTCCTCTACTGTGAGTGTCGACAACGCTCTGGACGTTCCCCACGGCTACTGGCGGCTCCATCTCCGTGATCGGCAAATGCAAACTTTCATGGCGATGGTATTGATGAGGAGGACGACAACACCAGCGGAGCCCGGTTAATGCACTCCATCGCTCTTCTTCTGACGGTGCAAGTCCTAGTCGTGCGTCTCCCTCTCTCCCTGTCTCTCTCTCCCTGTCTCTCTCTGTGTGTGTGTGGCGCACTGCTCTCTCTGACACGGGGCGCACAGAGGAGCAGCTTTTCTCAAATCCTGTCTGACAGATTCCTCCTAGCAGGAGCCAAACTCATTTGGATCCACATCCACATTGACGCCTGCTGACGCCTTGTCTCCTCCAAAACGACGTGTCAGAGCGCCACAAGCAGAGACACCCTCACCGACTGGCACCACTGGAGTGTCGCTCAGTCGTCCCATCCTAAGTCGGGACAGTATCACGTGGTGCCTCTGCATGATATCATAGCAGGGCTACGTGAGGAGCTCCTAGAGGAGCTCCTGTTTGCTGCGCAGTAATCATCAAATCACAGGAGCTACCGGGAGGGAAAGCAAAGCCGCTTCATCTGATCGTGTAGGAGCAGTTAGGGGTTTCAATGTCTTGCTCAAGGACACATCAGCACGCTTTCTGGAGGAGCCTGGGATCGAGAGCCAGCGACCTTCTGATTGCTAGATGACCCCCCCCCAAAAAAAACCAACAACAACAACAACACCCCAACAACAACCATGTTCCTGAATCCTCCCAATTACCAGAATATACATAGTTGAGATTCCCACATGTTGGGAATTCACAGGGGTCAGCCCAACCATCGTGCAATGGCTGAGCCTCCACCTGGGAGAACCCCCTTCTTGATCATACTACAATAACTCTGCCAGGTTAGTATAGTATAGTATAGTATAGTATAGTATAGTATAGTATAGTATAGTATAGTAAGATAAGATAAGATAAGATATTACTTTATTAGTCCCACGGGGGGGTATTATGGTGTTACAGCACCAAAGTGGAAAGCACAGTATAATATAGTATGGCATGGTGTGGTGCAGTGTAGTGTAGTCTAGTGTAGTCTAGTATATTCATGTATAGCATAGCATAGTATAGTGATGAAAGGTCCGTTTGTATATGTCACGATCAGTCCCCACGTTGTGGGGCTGGAGACGGATTTAGATGGAGAGTGGGTTATAGGCTATTAAGACCGGAAACCATTCCTGACCACCTGCATTCGGTTCGAACCCCAAACCTCTGGCTCGAGTATAGTATGAAACAGGACTACTGAACGCAATAACAATAGAGAGTTCATGTGCCCCATAATGTCTGCATCATAGCCATGGGTGCGTGTCATGTGAGGTGCATTAGTGTGAGTGCGCCTCACAGCAGTCGTTCCCAGAGTCTGGTCTGCAGCAGGTTTTACGTGGGTCGCCAAATGAATGTTCAGTGTCCTCCATTTCGTGTCTGCAGTACATATTCAAGCCACAGGAGGGCGATAGTATACATGCCACACCCAACGCCTCGTTACGGTCTTTGGGTTGTACATCCCGTCTGAGATGAGAGGTCTTTAGAAACATGCAGTCCCAGCTACCACATTAGCAAAATGTAAGTAAAGTTAAAATGCACAACTTTAAACTTGGCGTAGGCCTCAAAGTCATGTTTAGGATAAGTAAAAAGTCCATAGAGTGCTAATGAGTGTTGACGTCGAATACCCAATGTGGTTAATTAATTGAATGAATGTTCAAATGATAAATTGTTTGGTAACAAACAATAGCTGGATTTTTATCTCGAACCGTCTTGTTCTAGTAGTAGACATGAGTATTCAAAATATTTCAACAAGAAATATATTTTTGATGGTACTGAATGTTCGTAGAGTTCTAATAACTGTCCTTGAAATATTTAAGCTAACATGACAGGCTAGCATACGCTTCTTTTGCTAATATGACAGGCTAGCATACGCTGCGTTTGTTTTACCACTGAGGGGGAATCAACAAATACCTGTTAACTCCGCCTCAGTACACTCATTATGTAAAATCTATAACGTTTACATGTTTTTAATACAACCAAGTCGTGATTTATCTAACGTAAATATCTTCAAAATGGCTGGTTTACATATTCAAGATAGGTTAAGGTGAAACGAAAATGGTGGATTAAAAAAAGTCAGGAACGTTTATTCATGCACAATTTTGCTCTTCCCACGATTTAGAGATGAAGCATATTGTGAATGTGGTCTTGATGGGTTGTCAGTTTTAAAAAGTGAGTCCTCACTAGAAAGCCCTTTGGGAAATTGAATTGGAGTACCAAGAGACTGTCCATATAGAGCCCAGATAGCTCGGTCGGTACAGTATTAGACTTTTAATCTGAGGGTCCAGGGTCCAAGTCCCTTTTTGGACGTTAGTGTTTTTACAAGCTTGCATTGCTGAGGAGGTAGAGTGGTCGTCTTATAATCAGATGTAGTTTGTCCTGCCCCTGCAGGAAGTGTGTAGAGGTCTTCCTTGTGGAAGACAATGAACCCCAAACTGCTTCCTGCGGCTCCTCGCAAATGCTATACAATCGGATGGTATAAATGCAGAGAACACATTTTATTTTATGTATATACAGTGACTAATGAACAAAGGTATATCATAGAAGAAAACAGATTTACATAGCTGCATGTCAGCACAACAGACATACTGCTGTCGTATGATTATAAAATGTCAACTGCATTGTCAGTATCTGTGGGTGCTTAGGGGCTTGTTGGAAAGGCTTTTTGCTATAGGGAAGGTGGTCTGGTTTTAATAGACCTTAGCCTCTTGCCAGAGGGGAATGTTTTAAAGAGACCCTGACCTGGGCAGGAAAGGTTGACCTTGATTTTTCCTGCTCATGTCGGCGTCCTGGAGGCATACAGGTCCTGGAGGGATGGTAGGTTGTAGCCAATCACCCTCAGCAGTGTGAATGATAAGCTGCCCTTGTCATTGGCAGTGGCAGCAGTATAGCAGATAGTGATGGAGGAGGTGAGGATGGATTCAATGATAGCAGTATAAAAGTGCCCCATCATTGGCCTTGGCAGGTGGAACTTCTTCAGCTGCCACAGGAAATACATCTTCTGCTGTGCCCTCTTGATCATCTCCCACATTAAGTCCTGGATGATGATGGTGCCCAAGACCTGGAAGGACTCCACTGTGTTGACTAGGGGGGGTATAAAAGGGTAGAGGCGGCTGGATTATGTTCTTTCTTGAGTTCTCTACCATCATTACTGTCTTTAGAGTACTGAGCTCCTGATTGCTTAGGTTACACTAATAATAGCTTTGAAATTATGTTTCATTCTTGCAGGTTTCATTCCATTGTTTTGACTTACACAGCAGAGTTTATATGTCACAATGACTACTTCCCCAAAGTCGTTTTTCTGTTTTATTTCCTGTGTATTGCCTTGGAATGGATAGCATGGATGCCATTAAAGCGAGAGAAAAAAACCCCACTGATATATTTTATTACTCCATGTCTGCTGACGTGTGAGGTGGAGGAAACAGTCTTCACTCAGATGGTGGCAGGTCAAGTCTTTGTTATGCAATCATCTCGACAAGGTCATCCTGTACTGTGGGTCACGCAGCTTCGTCAATGGAGTAGTAAGAGGATCAAATGTATCTGTGACGACTTCAGCATAAGTACAGGCTATGAATTGAAAACATGAATCACTGGTTACAAGACATCAAGTTCTGCATCTATTTCATTCTTACAGGACATAAACATGGTGGAAGTAACCCTCCGTTTGGAGGCTACCATTCAGATTTGTTTCACCACGGACAGTCTAATGTCCATTGGCTTTATTTTTTACTTCCGGTTCTGTTGTTCTCGTGTCCCATGACAGCACTGTGATATGTGGAGTACTCATCACTTGTTAATTTGTCTCTGTCACCAGTGTCATCAGGACACATCAGCAGATGTTGTCCTATTCTGTGACTCACCAGTTTCTAAATATGGACTGTTTGCGTCTGACGTTGAAAGGCTTCCTCCCTTGGTGCTGTGATGTGTAACAGTCAGGCTGTGGGTTGGTGCCTTTTTGGCAGTGATGAGGCATAGCTATGGTCATGGCTGATGAGGGGGAACTCAAGTTGTGTTATTTCCTGCTGAAAAATATTTACTGGGATTTGCTAATTGTGTAAAGACGTATTTTGTGGCAAAAAAGGATGGGTGGTGGCTTAGAGAGAAGAGATTACAGTCACAAAACCAAGTCAAGTTATAAGTCAGTGTATGAAATTAATGTTTGAATATTAATATTTAGATCATACTGAAGCAAATACAGATTGCAGCCAAACTCCAAAGCTGAAAGCAAATTAAGCAGTCACCTACATAATCTAATTGCCTCTTTTCAAGAAGTACTATGTCAGTATGTGCTGGCTGATTGGCCAGTACAGTTCTATAGGCGAGATCTCCTCATTCATCACCAGACTACCACCTTCCCCACTCAACCCTTTCTTTTCTCTCTTTCTCTTCACTTTTTCCCCCTACGACAGCTGCAGGGCTCCCAACCTCCCCTCGCACAGCTGACCCTGCTGTTGACAGCCATGAAAGAAGCTGTTGTTGTCGTCTGCTGCCCCCATCACCAGCATCAATATTACCCGAGCAAGGGAGGCAATATAACATTAGAGACCGATGTAAGTTTTTTACTTCTTATCTATAATGCACTTTAGCAGGATGTAGGAACCACTCTCATGTGCTTGAGGTTTAAAAACAGCCTCCATTTTGATGTGACTCAAAATCACCTTCCGGTTCCAAGTTCCTATCTAGCCATGTTTGTCCAATGCTTTTAAGGTATCTCCATGAGCAGGGGCTGCACCACTCAAGAGGTAGGAGTGTCCTCCAGTAATTGAAAGATTGGTGGTTCGATCCCTGTTTTTTTTTTTCAAAAAGCCTGCTGAAGTGTCATTGAGCAAGACGCCCCTAACAGTTTTCTATCCTCACACTTTCCATGTGTGTGGCTTTACTAATTTTAAGAAGTCTTATCTGCCCATTAGTGATGTGTGCAGGTCAGTTTTGTTTTTCTTTTGATACCCACATCAACTCGCTGCAGGTCTAAGTAAAGAGAAAAGGTCCCTATTTTTTCTATTACTGTTTTATTTGAAATTATAGCAATAAAATGCACACAATTTAACCCCCTCTTATACTATGTTTTGTAAATCTGAAAATTTATCTGTGTCTTGATGGATATTAGTCAATGAGGTTTAATAGTTATCTGAAGCAAGGGATAGACACAGAGTGCAAAGCAGTCTGTTTGATCTGACAAAGTAAAGGATGTGTGAGGCTGTCCTTTATTTTTGGCTAGTTGCAGCATTGCGCCGCTTTGGTCAAGTGCACATAGAGATGTCCTTATCTGATCAGTTGAGTGAGCAGATAGAAAGGAACTATCTGGTTTCAAAATGAAATGGCAGTTAGGTGCTTACATGAGTAGGATTATTTTGTAAAAAAAATGGAAACTTTGTGAATTTTCATTACAATTGCTTCTACTACTATCACTGCTACACAATCTTAACAAATTTCAGTTGATCAAAATTAAAATAGTTCTAGAATTGTTTTTTGTCTTTGCATTTCACAAGACTACAAAAAGACAGAGGCAATATCATATTCGGTCAAATTTCTTGTAATAGATACTATGATACTAATGTATGGGAATGGCTGTTTTTGGGGCAATTTTATTTGTAGGTATGTTTTCTGGTGTGTCTTAAGTGATATAGCATTTCTCTATCAAATAAATAAAGTAGAGATATTTTTTACTTTTTTATGAATTATTAAGTTTTTCCCATTGTTGTCTATTACTTTAATAGCCACTCTCCACAAAGCCTGTGCCTGCCTATGCTGTGAGGTCATTTAAGTTTTGATTGCAATACAGCCCCCATACATCTTCGTTACTGGTGGTAGCAAGTTAATCACATGTCACTTTACCCTGCAAGCATATAGGCTGGAGCATTTCAACTAGCTGCAGCTGTATGACTCACAAATGAGAGTTGTGAGGGTATGCATCTAAAGTGAAAGTATTTTATTCCCATATGACCAAGGCCGGTGGAATTCTTTCTCTGGATTTATCCCATCTTATCTGCAACATGACTTTGGATAAGTGTGCCAAAGTGTCCTTGAGCAAGACACTGAACCGCTAATTGGTTAACAGTTTTCAATCATTGCATTTTCCATGTGTGTAGTGTTACTGCACTCTAGTGGTTCATTTTAAGTAGTCAGATGTGCCCAATAGTCCATCCATCCATCCATCCATCCATCCATCCATCCATTGTCAACTGCTTGTCCGGTGTCAGGTCGCGGAGGTTGTACCCAATAGTAAATGGTAAATTAACTGGTTCTTGTATATGATGTGCACAAGTCAGGTTTGTTTGTTTTTTAAACCCACATTTGCCCACTACAGCTTTATGTTAAAAGAGAAGGTCCATATTTTTTGCTATGCTAGTTTTATTTGAAATTATAGCGATACAATGCACATTATTTAACCTCCTTTTATGTAGAACATCTCTACTACTACTACAATGCCAGACATTTCTGTTCATAATCTTAACAAATTTCAATTGATCAAAAATAACATAGTTCTAGAATTGTCTTATTTATCTTTGTACTAAGAAGATAGAAACATAGACTCTTATCAGCAGAGACAAGGAAAAAATAACATCACCTAACTACTGTAACCAATTACTGCAAGTAACATCTTACGCATACAATTGAGTTTCTTCATATGTTTCAACTGAGAAATGTAAAGAGCACAAACAAAATAAAAACAGCATGCAGTGTGGTTGGTTTGGAAAACTTTTGGAAATATTACTATAAAGCCTCTAGGTTCGTGGGAGACTGTTGGATGAATTATTTGCGATTTGCAAGGTTCCAAAAAGACAAAAGCAATCATCATATTTGGTCAAAATTCTTATAATGGAATCTATGATAAATGTGTTTGATAAAGGCTGTTATTGGAGGAACTTTATTTACAGGCATGTTTTCTGGAGGGTCTTAAGGGATGTGGCATTTCCGTGTACAGTAAATAAAGTAGAGAAATTCTGGACTTTTTATGGGTTATTAGATTTTTGCCATTGTTATCTGTTACTTTAATAGCCACTCTCCTCAAAGCGTATGCTTGCCTATGCTGTTAAGACATTGTGTGTAACTTCCATGTGGGGAGAACTATTGCCGTACCAAACTAACCATCACAGTTGGGAGATTTAAAGGATAAATGTATTTAAACAGAATGAAGCCGCAGGGTATATTTATTTTACCAATGGCTTAACAATGGAGACACATGCTGTCTCACAAACCATTACAGAGTCATCTGTGCAAGAGATGTCGAACCATATGTTAATTGAACAGGTGGCTTGGATAAACTTCATTATTGCACAGTGCTCCCCCATAGGGTCTGCTTCTTTCCAGTTATCAGGCTCACTCTTTGTGTGTTCTCTCTGGAACCAGAACCTGAAAATAAACAGATACACAATAACCCTACTATAAGATTAAAGATCTTAAGGTGGGGGATTTTGTGGAGTTGAAAGTTGCTTGTCAGATGCGCACAAATAAACAAAATATGTACGATTCCCAACTTGTTTGGGTGTCTGTAGAAATGGTTATGAACATTTGTCTTGTAATAGGACATAGATAACCACTAACTTACTGGACTTCAGTCTTGTTGAGAGATTTGCCATCCACCCAGACCCACTGTCCTTCAGTCTCCATGTCATTCAGTCCAATCCAGCGGTAGGCTTTGTTATGGTCAAGCAAACATTTCTAAGTGTGAAAACCAAGTGTAGTTTAGGAAATGAAAGTTTAAAGTCTCTCCTCCACATAGCAACTCAATGTGTTTCTCTGGCAGTTACCTGCTCCTCTTCGCTATCGATGATGACCAGATCAGCGCCCATGGAGATGCAATGGTCCCGACTGTGATTCCAGGTCATCTTCACTGAGGGGAGGAGGTAACAGCTCCTGCCAAAGGGGAGCCAGCCTTCAGAACAGGTCTTGCAGTGTGTTTTGTCTTCTGCCCAAAACAAAAGGGAAAAATTAGTCTCGACGTTTTATATTCTCATACTTCTTGAAGTGATTATTCATTTATTTATTTATTTGTTCAAGACAATCATACTTTAAAACCAGAACTGAAAAAAAAATCTAAATAGATAGACTTGAATACTATTCACAGGCATGCACTGCCGTGCAACTTCACTTACATTCTTGAGGAGGCGGCATAGCTCAGTGGGTAGAGCGGTCACCTGGCAATCAGAAGGTTGCAGGTTCGATCCCCGGTCCTGCATACAGCATGTTGAGGTGTCCTTGAGTAAGACACTGAACCCCTAACTGCTCCCTGAGCGCCATATGTTGGCAGCTCACTGCTCCTATACAATAGGTTGGGTCAAAAATGCTGAGAAATCCAAATTTCCCCTTGCGGGACTGATAAGGGAATCATTATCATCCTTATTATTATTGTTATTGGAGTGACGTTTTTTAATCTTTATCCTAGTTCCTCAAATCTTCTTGGGTGTATGTTTGGTCGAGACTGTAAAACTGATACATCGTTAATTTTGTACTTGGCTGCATGAAAATGGTGAACTGAAACCTGCTGAAATAGTTTTTGACAGAATGCTATGGCATACCTGAGCAGTTTAGAAACAAGTTCGTACAAGGCAATCAAAGTCAAGACATGTGGGTGTCGTGAGATAAGTCCACTGCTAACGCTCCTAGCAAGATTCAAATCGGGGTTGATTATTGATGAGGCAAGCATCTCAGTCTACAAGATCTTGTTCATCAACACATTTTTCATTGTAAACTACTGTGCTAGCTTATCACAGAATTGTTGGCCAAGTAAAATAATTGTGCACTACTAAGCAAGATGTGCAGTCAGGAACACAAAGATGGCCAAAACTTTGATGAAATTTCAGAATAAATATAGAACCTGACTATGTTTGGTAAGAGTGGTGATGTGTTTTAATTGGAAAACAATACTTCCTTAATCCTCTTATGGTTTCGGCCTGTTTCCTGTTCTTCAGTGGTTGCCACAGTGGTCGTGTCAAAGTGTCGAATTTTCCTTGAGCAGGACACTTTTCCCCTAATTGCTCTGCCCTGTGATGGACTGGTGACCTTTCAAGGGTGTATCCCTGCCTTTCGCCCAGTGAGAACTGAGATAGGTTCCAGTTCCCCCGCGACCCGACTTCGGACAAGCGATTGACCATTGATGGATGGATATTGTGATCTAAGAAACATGGCTTGGAAATTATCATCGGTCGTGTATGTTGTAAATTGTGTTTTATTCTCTTTACACAACATCCATTACATGTCTGTCTGTCTTGGAAGACAGATTCATCCTCAGTTGCTATACCTGAGGTTTCTTACTTTATTTTCTCCCTCTTAAAGGGGGATTTTATGGGATTTATCCCTTAACTGATGTGAGGATCTAAGGACAGGATGTTGCGTTAGTGTAAAGCCCACTAAGACAGTTTTCATTTATTATAATGGACTATACAAATAGAACTGACTTGACTTAAGGATCCTGTAGGACTCCTAAGTATTGCACATTAGTCACTACTTAACACTAGAGGTCGCTCCATACTTTTGGTTAAGAAGTGCTTTTTACTGCATTGGTTTTGTGGCCTGGAAAACTTGTGGATCATTTTTAATTGTAATTCTTAAATGGCTGCACCATATTCCAGCCATTCACTCAGTATGCCTACTGCCTTTTGGATACAGTGATATCTGCTATCAGTGGCAAGTTCAGATATAACCTTTTGAGGTACATGTTTTACAACTGGTGATCCAGGCTTGTATTTATTTAATCATTTATTCATCTGTCTTGGTTTGTGTATACCTTTTGCGTTTGTCATGATAGATATCAGAAAGAAAGTCCACTGTAAACTAAATCTGATTACTCCAATTTAAAGAAAGCCTCCAAGTGTCAAGTGTCCTGGCTTCCTGTTTGTCTGTGTCTTGTGTGGATGTGTGTGTGTCTGTCTATCCGATTATCTTTGTTCTTGACCATCAGGGCCTGAAGGGAGGCAAGGGGTCAAACCTGTTAACCTCTCCATTGAGCGATACATCATCGGGGCGAGCCGACATGCGATCTTCTACACCTATGGCACACAAAAAGACACCCTGGTCCCACAGGCAGAACATACCTTTCAGCACCAAACAAACATTTGATCCGTTGAGGGATCAACCTGCTAACCCTCATCCCTCATTAGCCTACAGTGCCCCCCCCCATCGTGTTTGTATGGCCTTCGGTGTGAAGCGATGAGACAGACCTGAAGGTGATTCCTAAAATTGTCTCCTAAAGGATAAAATAAACTACCACAATAACTCCATTAGGTTCCAGATATCTGATCTAAAGCGGAGTTCAAAACGGAGATGAATAGTTGCGATGTTTGTTAACGGATATGAGCTTGGCTGTATTTTCTGTCGTGGAGGTAAATGTGTTGTCTGACTGGCGTCGATCAGAGAGTGGAGTCTTCGCCACTTTCTGGATTATGGGGTAATTTGTTTGTTGTGGAAGAGCATCCTGTGGTGTTAACCCATGACCTGTTGACCCTTGGCCTTCAGGATGACAGCCTTAACCACGCGTCAGGGAAAAAGGCTGTCACACAGAACAATCCAGAACATGGGCTAGGCTGATGGTGGGTAAGACGGGGCCTATTAGCTAGGTGTAACTCGCACAGGATCAAATGCACCGCGTGAGGAAGGGAGAACGCAGGCTACCGGATACAAGATCTGTCCAGATGAAATGTCTGAGTGGATATCTTGGGCTAATGAGGTTTAAGTGGGGATTTAGACACTGCATGATGTGTAGATTGCATGTACTTGGGACTGATTTAGGTATTTTTCATTTGATAAAGATTGCTGCTATTTGTAAATAGCTTTTGCAATGGATTAGATGGATGGATGGATAGATAGACATAGAAAACATATCAGTAAACCTGATTGGAGGCAGATTCCGTAAAGCATGAAAAAAAATCTAAGCATGATGCTTTTGCTTAGTTGCTTTGTTATCTATTTTACATACATAAAGGATTATGCACATTTTCACCTTTTGTTATATTTTATTTAGAATCTTTTCATTTGCAGTGAAAGTCACCCTACACGGTGGTTACAAGGTTTGTCTTTGCAATGTACTATTGTTTCACGTAACTCTACTATCAAGACATCTCCATTTTTCACCCTGCTGATATTGGATCAAAGGTCTATCCAGATTTAGCAGAGATATGCACAGGGGCTTTTTATTCCAGCCTGTGTAACATTCTTGCTGTCCGAGGGCAAAAAGAGAGAGGTGGAGAGGCAGGTGACCACAAACATCTCTGTGCCAGCACAATGCCACACATGCATCAAATAAGGGCACGTTATCTTCAAAGCCTGTCGCCACCAACATGTGCTGTGGCCGAGACTTTAAAAAAAAAAAGGGGAAAAAGGCAGACATCTTGCATTCCTCAGGCCATTCCACAAAGTACAATAACTTCCTAGAATTCTTAGACCCTCGATGGCGGAGCCAAGGCACATCCTGTTGTCCCTACAGCACTTCCTGTTCATAAAGCTCAATTAGTCTTCCCTGTTGCCATGGATACTAGAAAACACTGTACTCCTGCAGTGGTCCATAGTCATTTGTCCACTGGCATTCTTCAGCAGGAAATGTTTTCTAGTTTTCCTGAAATTTCAAATACAATATGTGTTCTTTTTATGGTACTGAAGGATCCTGGGCCTTAGGAATGAACAAATGACAGGATCCCTGCAAATAGATCATGGTGGCATCGTATGTCATTCAGTTTACATGAGCATTTCCAAATGCTTCAGTAATGCCTTTACATTCAGAAGGTAATTACAATACTGATGTAGTATGTATGGTGTGGTTAGATGATGGGTATAGAGGAAGACAGAGTTAGGACTGGTCAGTCTGGGTGCATAATCTATATGAACATGATGGAGGAGGGGCTTCCACTGAAAAGAAAATGATAGTCTGTGGTGTGTTTTTGATGAACTATTGTTCCGTAAATCTAGTGCAGTGTACCACAGCACTCCTGTTTGAAGTTTGTAATTTCCAAGAAAGCCAGAATCTGAAGCATAAATGTATGTCAGGATAGTGGACAGTAGTGATTTGAATAGACAATTTTATTGGCCCATGACTTGTTTATCTGTCACAGTCTTACCTAATCATGAAGTTTTGAAAGAAACATCTGTTGCAACAATTCATCAGCTTTTAGAGATCTCTCCTTATATGGCATATCGGCTGCACTCTGACTTTTCTCTCTGTTTGGTAAATAAGCAGTTGATGTGTGCTTGTGCATACATGCTTTCATACATATTCTTTTTTTTTGCATGTCTGGGCACACGTTCACCATTTTGGGTTCTGTAATGTGCCCTGTCATGGCTTCATAGGCGTCTCTGCACAGTGTCGGGTCATGTATGTTTCATAACCACATTCCTGCTGCCAGCCTGGCATTCTTCTTTCTTCTCTCAGCTTCAGGCATGGGTGTCCTGGCCAAGTTTTCAACCTTTTCTTCCAGGATGAGAGACAGGGCAAGCTCCACTGGGTATGTGGTCACCCTGCAGGGATACATTCAGTGCTGCTTCCTGTACTGGTGCATCTTTCCATGAATCCACAAAACAGGGAACAAAGTAGGCTCAGGCCCAGTGGCAACAAGCCCACTTAATGGGATGTTTGTAGTGGTGGTCTACCCTCACTATTACCAATAGAAAGGAAATACAGGTCTGGGAGCAGGAAGGGCTAAACTCAACAATTTGTCAGTGAAAATGAGTAGTGATAGACTTATGGTTGTCTTGTTAGTTTGCAAAAAAAAACATTACTAAAGGAACACTATCACCCCACAAATTATTGAAGTGGTACAAATTCTGAGTAAATTTCATGATTCAAGAAAATTATAGTAATTTGAGAGATCGGTCATCTGGTAATCAGAAGATTGATGTTTTGACCTCAAGTTCCTTCAGAGTGCATGTCGAAGTGTCCATAAGGAAAACTTTAGACTTTCTGCTCAAGCCCTGTGATGGAATGGCAACCTGTCCAGGGTATTTTCCCACCTTTCATCCAATGACCGCCGGGATAGACTCCAGCATGACTGTAGGATCTGACTTTGGATAAGTGGTTGACGGTGGATCTATGGATCAGCGGTTCATTTATGTCACGATTAGTACCCATTTTGGGGTGGACACATACTTGGATAGAGTGTGGGGTATTAAGGCTTGATGCCCTTCCTGATGCCCCATGGCAGGTTTGAACCTGCGACATCTGGTTCAAGCATTCGCTCTGCCAATGAGCTATCGCGGATATGAAAATGTAATATTAATTCACTTTCAAGAGTAGACAGTAACAGAAAATACATCAACAAGGAACAATTGGTGCGTTTAGGACTATTTAAATAAATTATCCGAATGTTAAATCCTCATTATGAGTGTTCACTTTAGGGTCTCTAACCCTAAAGTGAGGTCTTTCAAACCTCTTAAAATCAAACTCTTTTTGGAAAAGAAATGTCCTTCAGTAGAGCATTACAAGTCAAGTCAAACTATTTACATATACAGCAACACAATGCTTTACACAAATTGACGCTATAATTGAAACGCAATCATAAAATGCAAATGTAGAAAAAAAAATGTGCATATCGACAGGTGTGGGAGCAATTATACGGGAATTGGAGCAGAATATACAAAATATGCAAAAGGCACTTGCACACATGTAAGCACCAAGAACACAGCCATAGGCTGCTATGAAAACCACAAGCACTGTTGCAGAATTTGCCACTGAGCGCTTACTTACACTCACTTTGTGGCATTTACCTTGTTTCTCTGTGTTTCTCCTCATAGGATCTTTTTTTTGCTTGTGAGTAGGGTAATTGGTATCCGTCGATCCCACGCAAACTCCACCTGCAAATCTCCTGTCACTTAATGCTGGCTTTGTAAATAGAGGAGGGATGTTACAAGCCCTCATGCCCTGATGGGCTATGGATGAGTGGCCATTTGGAATGAACAGAGATAGGAGACAGAGGTGGTGGGCCATGACATCATGCATCAGGAAGGTGAAAACCTCTCGCCTTCAGTCGGGGTCAGCCCGTATGCTGTCTGGCTGCACACGCCTGTTTCTATTGCCTGTAAACATGCAGGCGAAGGTTGTCTCTGGTTCTAGGGGGGCTCCAATACGTTACTTCAGGAATGTTCAGACTCTACCTTGTTTGTTTAATCGTCTGAATCGCTTGGGCTGGGCCTACTTTGGGATGGGCAGCAAAGGGAACGTTCCCGCATCTTTCCCACATCCAAGCATCCTGGATTCGTTCAGGCCTTTCTGAAAGACTTTTGGCCCTTTATCGCTTCTTTGTTTTATTATTGGCCAAAAAAAAACAAAAAAACAAATTTACTATTATTAGCCTCATGTCTTTAAACTGACATTATCTGGCAGAGCACTGCATCAAAATGAGTCTCTGGAGCCACTGCGGGATGAGCAGAGTTGATCAATAAAACCGGAGCTTAAAGAAAATGAGGGTATTCGTGACCATACTTTTTTTTCGCTTAAAGAATTCAACCCGCATCATGTCATGCTAAGCAGTTTTCACGCCTTTAGGGTTTTAACCATATCGGGTGACATACCGGATGTGTACGTCTCGATTAAGATGTGATATACTTGAGGTCAGGTTGTTATCACCAACACCCCTACACAACCGACCTGCCGTGTGACAAACATCCACAAACAACCGCTCAATGTAGCAACTGGTCCTCACTGGTGGTGCATATTGCTTCAGGTCTAACCAAGGCCCTAGTTATTTAGGCTGCATTTTACTTTCTGCTTTTATTCCCTGGACCAATTTAGCCACAGGCAACTAGAATCAAATCTTCTTCCCTCATCAAATGAAGTGGTGGTGAGCAGCAGTCATGTGAGCTCATCTCTTATCTCAGATGGTGATGAAATTCTGTCATAGCCACTGAAACCAGCCAAAACTGGTCTGCCTGGTTTTCTGAATGTTTGACCGGCCTGTCTGACTGTCTGATTTTTTGATTTACAGACATTGCTGGACATTTCTGGCATACATCTGTCATGGTTAAATGTTTTTTGTTGTTGCCTGTATATGCCTCAGGTCTCAGCAATAACCATAAAATTAAATCATATTCTGTCAGGGAAAAGCGAGAATGGCTTTTGTAGATCAGCCTTCACCGTTTTGATCGGATCCCTTGGCTTTCGCCTCTTCCACTGTCCTCAGCTTACGTGCTTACATTTACGATAACACCATCGTGTCAGTGATCATAAAATCCTCTTAAGCCTCTCCTCCTTTACTCTGCACGCTTGCCTAACTTTGCTGCGGCGTGTTAAGATCTTCTAACTGCTTTCTGTGACGGGGCAGCCTGTGCGGAATGCTGCTTAGTGTCACCAGCTGTCAGTCCGACTTAATACGAGCCACTCGGTAACACCGCGGCCGTGTCAAACAATGTGATGTCATGTTCCCAGACATGAGAGCGAGGAACAGCTGGCACGCAATGTCTTTAATGGAAGTGGTGTGTGAGTGTGTGTGTGTATACCTACGTGCATGTGTCTATCATTCTGTATAGAGGGAAACAGAGAAATAAGCAAGGATTTGTGTAATCAGGGCCTCCTTAGGTATTTGACCAGGAGTGCAGACGTGTGTTGAGATCAATCCAAATTGAGGAATGCGTGTAATAACTTGCAAGGGAGTTTTCAACCGGTTGCATTGCCGTGTGCCATAGGTGGGTCCCATGTTGTCGTTTCTCCTATGTGAGGTAACAGGGTTGATCTTTGATTGGGCATCTGGTTGCAGAAAAACCCTCGTCCAGGTCTGTCCCCCTGAGCTTCTCCTCAGTTTAAGTTCAGGTGAGGAAAAAGAAGAACATCGGTGAAACGTGATTTGTCTGTCAATCATACATTGCGTCCAGGAGCACTTCTTCATCCATAGCGGATGCTATAGTATATAGTAACGGGGTCCCAGCGTCAAGCATCGAGCATCAAAACCACAACCTAAACATCTGCGGCCTATCTGAACTTCCTCATTCAGGTCTGGACTTCCCACCGCTCACTATGCTTTGCTAATGAGAGGGAGGCGCCTGGTGCTGCCACCACAACTGCGCCCCGTAGTTCCCCAGTGGTTGGGACGAGCTACCAAACGCTATTTGATCCGCGGAGTCCCTCTCGAGCTTGATGGAATTACTGAAAAGGGGGAAGGTCTGCTTCCATTCACTATGTTAATAGTAGTGGAAATGGAGGCTGAGCTTGAGATGACTCAGTCAGCTGACTTAAGTCACAGCCAAAGCTGTTCTTTTTCCATGAATAATGGATCTGTTTTTACTTGTTATGCTGTTGTTTTCCTCCCACGTGTTACAAACAACTAAATATCATTTGTTATTCTTTTAGGCTATGAGTCTCTGAATCTCTGGTATTTGCCTTATACCGATGCCCGCAGGTTATCTGTGTCCGGGTCCCTCTAAATAGCTATTGAGTAAGACTGTCCAGAGCTGTACGATGCTGTATTTTTGTTCTTTTGATTTGCTGGAGGATAGTTGTAAATTATTATCATCCCACTATTGGATCATCCTGATTATTACCATGGAAAGAGAGTGCCAAAGGTTTCCAGTCTCTCACCCATGATATTCTGCTATTACTTGCTATAAGTATTTTCATTTTTATTTTATGAAGTGAAGTTGTTTCCAATTTTAGCCTCTTTTGAGCCCCGCCCTTCAAAATGAGGATTTTTTTCTGTAATCTCAACTGCCATGATTTTGGTGAGCTTCCAGCTTTGGCGAAACCCTTCATGCAAGAGCTTGTATCTATAGCTAGAGGAATCGAAGATGATGATGATGAATCTAAGGCTGGGATGCTTGCGAGGCCCTGAGATGCACGTCAGTGCAATCTGCAGGTTTGTTCATGCCAAATATCCCTTTTAGAAAGAGATTGGTTTCACTCTTGAAAATCAACCACAGTGTGTGCTGATACTGCCACCATCAGCAGATGCATTGACATTTGACTGCGTACCCTGCTTTGTGCCCAACCCATTTAAGGACCATGGGAAAGGGCTTTTTCATTGAAGAAGAAAGGGAAGAAGAAGGAAGACACTCTATTTTGTCATTCTAAGTTACAATGAAATTTGTCCGCTGCATTTATATATAGCAGTGAGCAGCTGCAGCGCCCGGGGACCAATTCCAGTTCTTCTTTCCATTGCCTTGCTCAGGGGCATAGGTAGGAGTATTAACCCTAACATGCATGTCTTTCTGAGGGTGGGAGGAAAAGCTGGAGCTTTTGTGTGTGTGGAGGAAACCCACACAGACACAGGGAGAACATGCAAACTCCACACAGAAATAACCTGGGATTCAAACCCAGGATGTTCTTGCGGTGAGCTAATCACTGTGGTTAGCACTGTTGGATAAGGATTGTGAAAGTCTGTGATGCCCTTTTTCCTTAGGCCCTCTTTGTTCGCCTATGACAAATGTCGATAACCATCTCGGTTGCATTTCAAAATACTGCTTAGCATTCCCATAATATTTCCACATGGGATGACCCACAGTTAAGACGTCTGACACAAATCAGAAGTCGCTTTGGATTCTTGCCCAAACACTACATTCCAAAATTCAGACAAGACATCCGATCAATTACAACTAGGAAAAGAGGAAACTCAATTGACTGTCATCATTTCACCTTTGCCCTGTAATGATAATGATTGCTCTGAAGTTGGTAGGGGCGGTGAATTCTAAACAGATTTGAGATGAACCACATTCCAGCAGGTATTGTCATCCTCTGTTTTCCATCGCATCAGGGTTTTCGTCATGGAGAGGAGGCAGGGCAGTCAATTAGGTGGAAATATGCCTCTTGTCAAGCACATGTCATTATGATAGAAATAGAAAAGTTGTCTCCTTGATGCACACAATATGATATTACAGCAGAGATTAGCATTCAGCCACGACCTTGATCAAGGTCATGTTTTCTGCCATGCAATCTTGGCTTGTTCTTGGAGATTCCTGTCAGTGCATTATTA
>OMLC01047438.1:0-12649 GCA_900302585.1 Regalecus glesne | reverse complement strand
GTGGCAGGAACGCGAGGGAGGGGAGGACCAGCGAGGCGATGGAAGGATGTGGTTGAGAATGACATGAGGGTGATGGGGTTGGAGAAGGGGATGGCAAGCGATAGAGAGACTTGGAGGAGACGAATCCATGGACCGGTCAACCCCCGCTAGTGGGGAAAACGGCCGGAATACAAATCCTGTTTGTTGTTGTTGTTGTTGATAGGGGAGAAAAAGAACGAATATTGACCAGTAAATCAAGAGGTTTGCCTCCTGGCTTAGCTCTCTCTTATTAACAACGCTTTGGTGAAGCAAGTATAATGCTGCTCCAGCAGCTCCAATTCTCTGGTCCAACTCATACTCTTCCCCTCACTCAAAAGTAAGATCCCAAGATATTTGAACTCCCTCACTTAGGATAAGGACTCATCCCCTATTTGGCAACCTCCAGTTTCTTGCTTTGAACCATGGTCTCATATTCAAAGGTGCTGCTCCTCATCCCATCCACTTCACACCCAGGTGGAAACCAATCTAGTGAGTGTTGAAGGTCACAGATTTATGATACCATCAGAACCACGTCATCTGTAGAGCAGTGATGTACTCCAGAGTCCCCCAAAATGTCATCCATGACAGCCCCTCAACACCCAAAGCCTTCAGCATTTTATTACGGACCTCATCAATCCCTGGGGCTTTGCCACTGTCAACTTTTCGACTACTCCAGTGACCTCTTTCAGGGAAATTGACGATGATCCCCCATTATCCTCCAGCTCTTCCTCTATACCAGAGAGGGTGGAATGGTCAGGTGCAGGAGATACACAAAGTGCTCTCTCTATCACCCGATCACTTCCTCAGTTGAGCTCAATAGCATCCCATCCTTACTATAAACAGCCTGGATGGTTTGCAGTTTTCCCTTCTGAGGTACCACACAGTTCTCCGGAAGTGCTTTAATGCTGACTTAATGTCCTGCTCGAAGGCTTCTCCAAGCTCCTCCTACACCCACTGCTTTGCCGCTTTCATGGCTGAGGCTGCTGTCTTTCGGGGCTGTTTGTACCTTGCAACTCTATCTGGAGTCTCCCGGGATAACTTATTCCAGAAGGCCTCCTTCTTCAGTTGGATGGCTTACCTGACTGCTAATGTCCATCAGGGTGTCCGTGGGTTACCACCCCTTGATGCACCTAGGACCTTGAGACCACAGCTCGTAGCTGCCGTTTCATCAATAGAAGATTTGAAGATAGCCCACTCTGGTTCAATGTTGCCAGCTTCCAAAGGTATGCCAAAAAATCTCTGCTTAGAAGTGGGATTTGAAGATCTCTTGGACTGAGGTCTCCTTCAGGCATTCCCAGTTCATCTGCATTATACATTTGGGCTTACCAAGTCATTGCGGAGGTTTCCCTTTCCACCTGACCATGCTCCCCAGTCATCAGTTGAAAACTTCACTACTTTCTTCAGCTGAGTATCCAAGACATGTAGCCTTAAATCAGACAATAGGATCACATATAATCTGATCACGTCCGTGGGTGATCCGTGGGTGTTTCTATCATTGCGCACATGTGCAGAGAAATCATATAGTATAACGACAGAGTCCCCTTTAGGACCCACATGTAGTACTCCAACTAAGTTCTCCAAGAAGATTGCATACTCTGAAGTACTGTTTGGTGCATAGGCACAGACAACTATCAGAGTCTCTCCCCCAGCCCAAAGTCATAGGGGAGCAACCCTCTTGTCTGAATGGGTAAACTCCAACATAATGGCACTCAACCGGGGACTTGTAAGTATCCTCACACATGCCCAGCATATCTCATCTTGACAACTCCGCAGAAGAATGAAGTCCAACCCCTATATTGGAGTTTGGTTCGAAAGCCGATGCTCTGCATAGGGGTGGGCCCCACCAGATCTAGCTGGTAGTATTGTATCTCCCGCACAAGCTCTCGCTCCTTATTCCTTAGGGAGGTAACATTCCACGTCCGCAAAGCCAGCCTCTGCTGCTTAGGTCTGGTCAATTGAGAATCTCTGCCTTCACTGCTACCTGTCTTGGCAGCACACTTAACCTCAGTGGGGGGTCCATAAGATTGAGAAGTATTCACATTGTTTTTTTATGGACTGAGCCTGGCCGGGCTCCGTGGGAACTTGGCCAATAGGCACTTGATGACAGACACTTCTTCTGTGTGTACACATCATCCATTGCACGGCTGTCCATCTTGGGAGAGATATCCCTCTTCTGTTACTCTCCCTGAGCTTTCTTCCTATTTTTCTCCCTGTTAAAGGGCGACTTGACTTCTGGGCCTGGCTCCAGACAAGAGGGGGTCATGGGGTCTTCTTGAACCATTTTTATTCCAGTCCCTCACCTGAGACCAGTTTGCCATGGGAAGCCCTACTAGGAGCACTAGGCTCCAGACATCCTAGCTCTCAGACTCTCAGGTTCAGAAGGACGCACAGACCTCTCCATCACATAAGGTGAAGGTTTGCTGGAGAGGAACCGTCACTAAAAGTAAAGACAAAATTAAGACAGCATTTAAAATGCTGTCTTTATTTTGGCAGTTTGTTGCTAAGGTTTGGTCTGTTAAAATCAACAAGGAAAATTAGAAGAGAGTCTGGATATTTGTACTTTATGTTTCTAATTTGATCATTGTAGGGGTGGACATGAGCTTAGCTGGAGCTTGGGATATTAAGGATGGATGGCCTTCCTGACATCCCACAGTGGGTTCGAAATTGGTGCCTTTGGCTTGTCAGTTCATGAAGTGCATACTCTACTTGACTCTGACCAGAATAACCTATGATTATTCTCATGGTGAATTGAATGGTTAACAGTCAATGTAAAGGCCTCTGAGTGAGCTACATGACAGTTGTACACTAACTTTTGAAGAACCTCAGTAGAAGCATTTGCCTCAACTCCACTTTTTTTTTCTTCCCAATAGCTCCATTTCATCGTGTGCTCAATGGAGCTGGAGCCACAGTTGATTAAGTGTACTTTCTAGTACATATATATACTCACTAAACCAGGTTTCAGTGAGACACAGAGTGGCAGATCCCATTGGTCAGACACCAGACATTCATCTGATGGATTGATGATAGCGTGGTTCTAAATCCCCGCTGTCATAGTTTGATAAGTGTTCAAGCTCATTTTCCCAGTTGACAACTTTGTAGGAGTCTACATGGATTGGCACTAGCCAAATGCTCACTGAAATTTTTGTTAAAATGTTAAGTTAAAGTTGGAAAATATTTTTATTACATCTGACTTAAAAATTCTTCCCTGGTGTATGTGACCAGTAAGTGGATGCTGAATAATAAACAAGTACAAGATAACAGAAAAAGCACAAGAGAGGGCTACTGCCCGTGGCACCATCTTGATATTCACATCTAAATTAGCCTTTTTAGAGAATGTTATTCATCTAAAATCATGAAATATTATATGACATACCCTACTTTAATGTAATCATAGCAATCAACAGGAATATTTTCTATTAGAATTTGTGATCCATTGTTATATTTTCACACATTGAGTAACTTAACAATAACTTAAAATTGCTTCATGAGGCTTCGTGAGTGGTTATAAAGATTTAATGCAGAAATTAGTAACTGTTTTTTTCGATTTTGGGAATGCATTTTTGTAATATTTACCTTTAGCTCTTCAGTTTAATGGTTTTTCATTCTGCACATCCGCTAAATTGCTGTTGCCCTCTAGAAATCTACCACATTTATGGTTACACCCCTGCATGTAACCTCAGTTTGGCCGAAAGCCTATTCCAACTTCCTAAGTGCCAAATTATATACAACAGTTATCATGATTATATTTTAGATTGACAGGGTAGTTAACATGCCAGTCTACCCATACCTGTACAGTAGGGGAGGAGCGGTGTTTACGTATGGTGGTCGTAGACATAGTAGCGGTGGTCTCCATGAAAGTGGTGGACATCTCTGGTGGAATGGCAGTGGTCTTTGCTGACACAGCCCCAGTGGGGACATCACCCACGAGCCTAACGCTGCCATTGATCTTGATGTTTTGATTGCCCTCAGCAGCCATATACAAAACCTTAAGGCCATTGTAGTATAGCCCAGAAAGCTGACCCTGAAACGGCCGCCCTCTGTCACTACCACCGATTGCAACGGCTGCTTGGGTGTTGAATATAGTTAGCTGCCGGCCTGAAAGAGAGACCCAAATATAAGTAAATTTCAACAAGTGCAATAACATCCTAGAATTTTTGTGTTTAAGAATCGCTCAATATTCAAGGCTCCATTGTTTTTTATGTTTCTTTTAAGGCTGCAGAGAACAAAATATTGTAAAAATCTGGGATGGCATAGCTTATGAAGGTTGTAATAGCTAACATGTGAACACAAAGCTAACCATATATAAATGGTAATTGCTTCTACATGGGGACTTGGTTTCTCATTAAATAAGTAAATAAAAAGAACAGTTATTTCAATGTTAACTGTCATTGGTATCAATGAATTTGACTGTCCAAGTAAAGGGGGACCTTGAATATATAATGTGTAAGAATCTAAAGACTTTAAACTTCAAATAGTCATAATAGTAAGTATACATGTTATTAGTGGTTATTTAACACTGCAGTATAATGAAAATCACATTACTGGGAAGTATAAAAACATATGCATTTAAACCTGTAATCCATATGTTTGGATATGTTGACATTTCCTGTGGGTAAGAGGTATTCTAAACATAAATTCAAACTTACGATATGTATATTATTTAATAAATTGATGCAATTGGATGATACAACCATATATGATGATGTAATTTTTACTTATACTGCTATTGATGTATATTTAACTCAAGTTGTCATCATATGTTCTTTCGACCTGGTTAGTTAACATGGCAATCCCTAAGATTCTGCATTATTTTATCCATCTGAAATATTATAAAAATGTGGCAATTATGTTGCATAGCCTATCAATGTTGTAGTATTAAAGGTTTCTAAAGACTAATATAACCTATTTTAACTGATTTTCCCAGACTACAAACAAGGTGTAGCCATTGTTGCTCTTGTACTGTCAGTTCATCAGTCTCCACCCTTGTAAAAATATGTTACTTCAATCAATACTAATGGAGGCACTCAAAATACCCTCAAGCTACATCACCACATTGCCACATAATGTTGATGGTCTGACTGACAGACACATCAGCATCATGTTTAAATCTTTTTCCTCCTACAGGAGATATTTTCAAAATATATATTCATGCCTACACCAGTAGGCATACACTGGTCCAAAGAATTTCCTACACGGGGATTGGAGAGTATTTATGAACATAGCAAATATTGTCAGTATCACATATAACATATCCTGACTACTTGCTCCAGACAGATAAAATTGTGATTAATAAATGAAGAAATATTACAGATTACAGCTTTAAATTTACAACTTAAATGATCTAAAAATGTAATAGGAATTTAATCACTACCAAACATACCAAACAACCAGAGCAAACACACCTGTAAATCCTTTGAATGAGAAGTAACTGCAATTTGGTAAGGCTGATAATAGATAGTTGAAAAATGTAGGACTTGACTCTGGTCATCCAAAGTTGATAATGCTTTCATGTAAATGTCACATTCTGATTTGGTAACAGAGATGTTTAAATAGAGAATAAAATATTTCCTGAAACATGTTCTGAATCTAAAATCTCACAGACACTTCATCCTTCACCCTTAATTAATACAAGTTTTAGTGAGATACATTTTGTAAAAGTACTTCTCACACAATATGCATAGGTGTCCACTTTATATTTCATCTTTAAATATGAAAGAGTTTGATGTTAGCAAAACAAAAGACATAAATGTGCTTCTTTGGAATTACCTTTTTCTTGTAGCCATTCCTCTACTGGTCTTGCATATTTGAAAGGAATTTTCTTATTGGCCATTTGATAGCGTTCAATGTCACTGTTCCCTTAAAAGTTGAGGAAAATATTTATGAAAAACATTTATAAAACATCAGCATCAAGTCACCTGGAAGAATTTAAAGTCGCTTTCATGCTAGAATCAAGGGGAAAATATTTTCTAGGTTAGGATTATTATCTTTTGAATATGTCTTGGTTTAGGAATTCTGGTTATGAGATTACCAGAAATTCACAATGTTCTGTTCTGTTGATTGCATAAATAGTGGGGGAAATGAGTATTTCACCCCCCCTGCTGATTTTGTGAGTTTTCCCCCTTACAAATAAATGAACGGTCTATACGTTTCATGGTAGGTTCATCTTAACAGTGAGAGACAGAATATGTTAAAATCCCAGAAAATCTCTGTATAGGAATTTTCAACATTTATTTATGTTTTATTGAGGAAAATAAGTATTTCAACCCCTACAAACCAGCAAGAATTCGGGCTCCCAGAGACCGAAGGCACATAGATTAGTCATCTTACTTTATTATTCCTAATTCACTGCTTTTAACTGTATAAAGGACACCTGTCCACAGAATCAATCAATTCATCAGATTTCAACCTCTTCGCAATGGGTAAGACCAGAGAATTGTCTAAGGAAATCGGGACAAAATTTTCGCCCTGCACAATATTGGAATGAGGTACAAGACCATTGGCAAGCACCTTGGTGAGAAGGAGTCAACTGTTGGTGTGATAATTAGAAAATGGAAGAAACAGCAATTAATCGTCAATCTCCCTTTGTCTGGGACTCCATGCAAGCTCCCACCTCGTGGAGTGAACCTGATCATGAGAAAGGTGAGGGAACAACCCAGAAATACACGGCAGAAGCTTGGTGATGATCCCAAGGAAGCAGGGACCACAGTCAATAAAATGAATTGGTAACACACTATGCCCTAATAGACTGAAATCCTGTTGCCCCAGCAAGGTCCCCCTGCTCAAGAATCCGCTCATCCAGGCCCATCCAAAGTTTGCCAATGAGCACCTGGATGATTCAAAGGAGGCTTGTGAGAAAGTGCTGTGGTCAAATGAGATTAAAGTCTAGCTCCTTGGCATCAACTCAACCTGCCATGTTGGAAAGAAGAAAACGGCCGACTTGGACCCCAGGAACTCCATCCTCACCATCAAGTATGGCGATGGAAATGTTATGATTTAAGGGTATTTCTCTGCAAAGGGGACAGGATGACTTCACCGGATTGAGTTGAGGATGAATGGGGCCATATACTGGGAAATCTTGACTGAGAACCTCCTTCCTTCAGACAGGAAACTACAAATGGGTCATGGATGGGTGTTCCAGCATGACAATGTCCCAGAACGTAGCGCTAAGGGTACAAAGGCATGGCTCAAGAAGAGGCACATTAAAATTATAGAGTGGCCTCCTGGTCAGCCTCTGGACCTTAGTCCTATAGAGAATCTGTGGAGGGAGCTGAAGCCTCGAGTTGCCAAGCGCCAACCAGCAAACCTTAAAGATTTGGAGAGGATCTGGAAAGAGGAGTGGGCCAAAATCCCTCCTGAGGTCTGCACAAACTTAGTGGCCAACGACAAGAAATGTTTGACTGCTATGCTTGCCAACAATGGTTTCTCCATCAAGTACTGAGTCCTGTTTAGCTGGGGGGGTACTTTTTTCCCTCAATAAAATATGCATAAATGTTTACAAATCATGTACTGTGATTTTCTGTTTTTTAAATATCCTGTGTCTCACTCTTAAGAGGAATCTACCATGAAAATTGTAGACCATTCCGTTTTTTGTAAGGGGTAAAGTATCAAAATCCACAGGGGGTGAAATACTTACTTTCCCCACTGTATCTTGTACAGAAGGACTCAAACCTTAGGTAGAATTTTTTGCTTTTTAGTCATAATTGATCATTTTAGCATGCTAAAGAATAGGCATAACAAAGCATTAAAGAATAAGAGGTAATATTAAAACACAATATTTCAGATATTCACTGGACAGAAACTGCATTTATTCAGTAAGATGGTCTGGGTATTTCTCCAGATATAGAATAATAATCATCAATTCATCCAGTACATTGTGGTCAATGTACTATAACTAGTTTGAGAAATGTGAAGAATCTTACTGAGGACCCAGAGTCTGGACTCACTGGTAGGAAAATTTATTGCAAGTCAAAAAAGGAGAAAACGGGCCTGTGAAATCTCATATTATTTCCTAAGCTTATCATTAACAATTTCAAAGAAATTTCATAGCCACACTATTCGATTGATATTTCAAAAATGTTATGCACATTTTATGCAAATTCATATTCACTAGTTCATATTAAATGAATTTGTTCATACATTGCAACATATTAAAATAATTTGTGTGTGCAAATACACACGTTTGTGCTGACTACATATGTGCTGATTTGTACAGGGTTAGCCTGGTGCATAAGCAAACTAAGTGGTTGTTTAAAGCCCCACAGCCTCCTACATGAGTGTAACTCATAATATTTGAAAGTATAGTCATTAACACGGTTTAAAGACAATGGCAGTTCAGTGGTTACAGCGCTTGCTTCAGGATCTGACAAGCAAGGGGCAGCGGGTTCGAAACCACCACAGAGTGTCAAGAAAGGCATCTGGCCTTGATCTCCCAAGCTTGATTTAAGTCTATATCCACCCCCACATCGTGGTGTTTAATCATGATATGTATATCAGGTGATGCGTGTATTCATCAATCCATCCATTGTCAAACCGTTTGTTCAAACTCAGTTCGCAGAACTATGCTGGAGCCTATCCCAGCACTCATTGGGCAATGGTGGGGAAACACCCTGGACAGGTCGCCACTCCATCACAGGGGTTGAGCACTCAGTGTCTTACTCAAGGACACCTCAACACACTCTTTGCAAGAACCAAGGATCCAACCACCAATAATCCGATTACTAGACGACCCCCTTACCTCCTGAGCGTGCCAATTCAATTACATATGCACAGTACATATGACCGTCAATCACACCTGGTGGGGTTAATGTAATTGCAGAGTTACAGGACAAAGCATTTGACAAAATTATCTTTGGTAACTCAGAAACTAGCAGAAATAGAAATAAAATAAAATAAACAAAAAAAACATGACAAATATAATGAGGAGGGGTCCTCTATCTATATCAATTAAGACACTTCGATGAAGTAGATAACCAGTGACTGTACAGACAGAGCAGAATGAAATGGCATTACAAACAAATTACAAGTAGCGTCTTTCGTCTGTGTATAATAAGTAAAATACACGTATGCATGGCAACGTGCTCGATGCCCAACAGCTACAGGAGGTTGTGGGGTGATAGCAGCTACACTTCTGGGAAAGAGGCGGTTCTTCAGTCTGCTAGTTTGGACTTCAATGGCCCCACATATCTTTCTCAGTGTCAAGAGGACAGATAGACAGTGAACTCGTTGGGTTGGTTCCCTACTTGTTACATTACATTAGAGTCATTACATTGCAGGCATGTTGATATCCTGCTTATGTTGACAGCTAACAAACACTGTATCCAGGTTTGGCAACAGAGTTCTCATAATCTTCGGCACAATTTTTACTGCTCAAAGTCGTCGCTGTTTTTTGCAGTGCAGCTGTCACAACACATCACAATAAAGTGTCACAATCTCGAATCTCAATGTAGACTTTAATTGTTGAAAGGTGATTCTAAACATATTCAAAGGCTTTTGTTGTAACAAGTGGCATATGACTATTCTAGGAGACATTTCAGAAAAACCGACTTATATCAGGCTATTAAGTCATCCATCCATCCATCCATCCATCCATCGTCAACCGCTTATCCGAAATCGGGTTGGGGTGGAACTGGAGTCGATCTCTGTTCTCATTGAGCAAAAGGTGGGCCACACCTTGTATAGGTCGCCAGTCTGTCACAGGGCATCCTGTCCATAGACCTTTGTGTTATAGCAATGTATCATATAGGCCCTCATAACCATATAGCATGTACTTTATCTAGTAACCCTGCTCTATCCTTGAAGTGAGATGTCCACGGCTAGTGGTCCCTCTCCTTCTGGTGTTCAAGACACAATAGCATAACTTCATCGCATGTGTTTCTTCCCAGTAATATCACCGTGTCTTTGAAAAGATTTCCACTGCTAGTGGTGGCTTCTCCCTGCTTTTAGACAAGACAGAACACTTGGACACCTGATTGCCAATGCCGCTTATGAAAGTTGCTAATACCATTTTTACCTCAAATCAAGTCAATTTTATTTGTCTATCCCATTATCACAAACTGAAAGTTTGCCTCAGTGAACTTCACATTAACACAACATCCCGTCCTTAGACTCTCATTCTGGATAAGGAACAACTCCCTTAAAAACTCCTTTAACAGGGAGTAAAATAGGAAGAAACCTCAGGGAGAACAACAAAGGAGAAATATCTCTCCCATGATAGAGAGCTGTGCAATGGATGATGTGTACACAGAATAGGACACAATGTAAAGCATACAACATGAGCAGGATAACAGAATTGGAATTGAGTTACAAAAGTTAAAACAGTAATAAGACTGATAACCTCCTTCATAGTGAAGGTACTGATAAACCTATCCATCCATTCATCATCAACCACTTATCCTGTGTCCAGGTTTTTCTTTTACCTTGCCACAGCAACTAGCTCTGATTGGGGGATCTCAAGGCATACCCAGGCCAGTGTGGAAAAATAATCCCTCCACCTGGTCCTCAGGCTACCCCATCCCCCCCTCCCAGGTGGACGTGCCTGGAAAACCTCATTTGGGAGTCAACCAGGTGGCATCCTTATTAGATGCCCGAACCACCTCAACTGGCTCCATTCTACTCGAAGGAGCAACAGCTCACCCCTTATGGATGTCTCAACTTCCCAACATATCTCGTGTCTAGACACTAGACACCCTCCTGAGAAAAAACTAATTTCAGCCGCTTGTATCCGCAATCAAATACTAACCAATAAACATCTAAAATGCAAACAGGCCAGATCAAGCCACCTGGTCAAAATTCTTCACATGTTTATTGTCGACAAATGGACAGAGGGATGAAGATCTTTAAAGAGGTGGGAATACCAGTTGACACATCATTCCAAGGATCAAAGTTTGTATCACCAGGATGGCACCAATTTCAAGTCTCCCGGGTTAGTCCGAGGTCAAATACATAGAAAATGAGTAAACATGAAACATTGAGGGACATTCATTTAGCTAGAGATAACTTGATGAGAGCATAGCTTACTAATGCTCTAATGTCGTTGGTAGAGAACAATGCTTGATAAACTCATAGAGCCAGAAACCCACTCGTCATGTTGTATAGATTATGAATCACATTACATGTGAAAAAACAAATTTTGTAAATTAAGGCAAAAAGATGAGTATTAATTTCAGATTTATAGGTATCAATACAGTGTGATTTTCTGGTGTCCGTGCGCAGGTTATTCCACAAGAATGGGGCCTGAAAAGGGCCCTGCCACCAGCCGACTTTTTTTTAAAACTTTGGGCACACAGAGGAGTCCCTGAATTTTGAGAGTGGAAAGTGTGAGATGAAATGTACGGTATAAGGAGATCAGACAGGTATGATGGGGCAAGCCCATTCAGGATTTTAAAAGTTAATCGAAACACCTTGAAATTGGATCTAACCTTTATAGGAAGCCAATGAAGGGAGGAAAGAAGTGGTGTATTATGGTCAAATTTTCTCGTTTAGGTTAGACTTCTGGTAGCGGCATTTTGCACCATCTGAAGACTTTTGATGCTAGCATGTAGCAGACAGAATATCACAGTAATCAAGTCTGTATGTAACAAATGCATGGAACAGGCAGGATCAAGCATTAGCAATGTTACACAAGTGAAAAAAGTAAATATTGATGATATATTTAATGTGCTTTTCAAAGGAAAGGATGGGATCAAATGTAACACCAAGATTTTTGGCTCCCTTTGTAAAATCAGAGAATTCTAAATCATTACTGATTCTTGGTAAAAGAGGTGCTGGTGTCTAGCAAGGCTAATGACTACCATCTCAGTTTTTTTCTGAATTTAAAACCAGAATATGTAGTGATATTCAATTTTCACAGCAGCCAAGCCGGCTTCCAGATTAGTCAGCTGAGTAGGATCATTAGCTTTAATGGGCTCAGATAGCTGATTATCATCTGCATAGCAACAACAACAACAACAAACAGGATTTGTATTCCGGCCGTTTTCCCCGCTAGCGGGGGTTGACTGGTCCATGGATTCGTCTCCTCCAAGTCTCTCTATCGCTTGCCATCCCCTTCTCCAACCCCATCACCCTCATGTCATTCTCAACCACATCCTTCCATCGCCTCGCTGGTCGTCCCCTCCCTCGCGTTCCTGCCACTTCCATTGTTAAGACTCTACCCACTTCTGTATCCTCACCTCTTCTCAACACATGCCCAAACCACCTCAAATGCTGTCTCCTTAACCACTCTTCTATCGACTCTACACCCACCCTTTCTGCAACCTCCGAGCTACTAATCCTGTCCCTCAATGTAACTCCACACATCATCCTCAGCATCTTTCTCTCTGTCGAAACCAGTTTATTCAATTCTTTCACACCCACACTCCAATTTTCCGCCCCATATCCCAGAACACTTCTGACACATCCCTTATATAATCTACCCTTCTGTTTCAACCCCAGCTTTCTTCCACACAGCAAACCTCCTAGTTCCTTGAAACTCCCCCAAGCTGCCTTCACTCTGCCCATTACTGCTCTCATACATCCTCCACCATTATTCAACACATCACCCAAATATTTGAACTCATCCACTCCTTCTAATACAACCCCGTTTTCCTCAAAGTTTTCCGTTCTCATCCTTCCTCCCCTCACACATGTCTTACAC
>OMLC01047431.1:0-38982 GCA_900302585.1 Regalecus glesne | reverse complement strand
AGAGGTCCATAGTTAGTGGGTCATAATTGGCTAAGCCTCACATGGGTATAGGGGTCAGGTTGGATAAAGTATTCTGGGTTCACTAGTGTCCCCCTCTGGGTCGTCCAGGCCTCTTGGTTAAGTGAAGGGAAAGTACTCTGCTTCATTCTCCTCTGACGGCCAAGCACTGTGCTTTCCCCACCACACCATGATGTGTGGACTAGTGAGGGCTAGTGGTCATGTGACTTGGAGGAGACACATGCTACCACTTCCTCCTTCCTGTTGATGTCTCTAGAGGGGTATTGGGGAATTCGGGTGGGAAAAAGGGGTAATTTTTTTTAGCTTTTTTTTAAGTAAAAGGAGATGTGGCATAAGACAAAAAGAGAGATGGCAAAGGGAAAGGGTTATGGTGAGTTGTATGAGAGATTAGATGCTAAGAAAGTAGAAAAGGAGACGTAAATGTAATGACAAGCAAGGAGAGTCTGTTGAGAAGGTGGAAAGAGTACTTGGGGGGGCTGTTCCATGAAGAAAATGATGAAGGGGGTTGGATGATGTGGGAAGATGGAGTGGAAAGGTAGTTGGCCCTGATGACATACCTGTGTAGGCATGGCTGTGCTTAAGAGATGGCAGTGGGGTTTTTAACTAAATTGTTTAATACAATCTTGCAAAGTCAGAGTATTAGAAGAAGTGGAGTAGAGAAGAGAAGAAGTGGACTGGCACTGATTATTCAAAAATAATGTTGATGTGTAGAGCTGTAGTAACTATTAAGCTATAAAGTCGATCAGCCAAAGCATGAAGACATGGGAAAGTGTAGGTTGCAATAGCTCAGAAGTGGCACGGCACACCTCCAATACAGGCGTCACATGTTCTATCTAACCGTGGGGTGTCAGAAAAGGGCATTCGGGCTTAATCCCCCATGCTCAGTAAACTGTAGAGAGATTTGAGTGGTCTCCAGACTAAAAAAGTGCTATACAAAAATGACTCCATTTATGATTTAGTAGAAGCTAGGTTAAGGTGAAAGGTAAAAGGTAAAGCCTTATATTTATATAGTGTTGTTCTAGAGCAGAGGGTTAGTGAGCAGCAGTATGGATTCATGCCACCAAAGAGCACCACAGATTATTTTTTGAGAATGTTGATGTAGAAATATAGAGGAGGTCAGAAGGCATTACATTATGTCTTTGTGGATTTAGAGAAACCTTATGACAGGGGGCCAAGAGAGGAGATGTGGTACTGTATGGGGAAGTTTGGAGTGGCAGAAAAAGATATGAGTGGTGCAGGATATGTATGAGGGCAGTGTATAATGGTGATGTGTGCGTAGGAATGATGGATGGGTTTAAGGTGGAGGTAGGATTACATCAAGGATCAGCTCTGAACCTTTTATTGTTTGCAATGGTGATGCCAGGTTGACAGATGAGATCAGGCGGATGGCATTGTGATCTGTAGTGAGAGTAGGGAGCATGTTGAGGAGTCTGGAGAAGTGGAGGTAGGCACTGGAGCGAAGAGGAAAGAAAGTCAGCAGGAGCAAGACAGAGTACATATGTGTGATTTAGAGGGAGGACAACGTAGTGGTGAGGATGCAAGGTGAGTTAGGTAGAGGAATTTAAATATCGGAAGTCAACTGTTTGTTTTAACAGGGAGTGTGGAAGAGCAATGAAGAAGAGAGCGCAGGCAAGGGTGGAGTGAATGAAGAGGAGCTTCAGGAATGATTAGTGACCGAAGGGTAAAAGTAAGATTTAAAGAGGTTTACAAGTTTGGAGAGAGTAGCATTGACAAAAAGACCGGAGGCAGACCTGGAGGTGGCAGAGTTGAAGATGCTGAGATTTACATTGGCGGAGGGGATGAAGAAGGACAAGATTAGGAATTGAGTGCATTAGAGGAACAGATCATGTTGCGTGGTTTGGAGAAAAAGCAAGAGAGGTAAGATTGAGATGGGTTGGACATGTGTGGAGGAGAGATGCTGGTATACTGGGAGAAGGATGCAGAATATGGAGCTGCCAGGCAAAATGAAAAGAGGAAGACCAAAGAGGAGGTTTATAGATGTGGTGAGGGAGGACCTGCAGGTGGCTGGTGTGACAGGAAGCTGCAGAGGACAGGAAGAGATGGAAATGGATTTTCCTCTGTGGTGACCCCTGATGGGAGCAGCTGAAAAAAAAAGAAGAAAAGCTTTCTACAATGACGCAAAAAAGGAAAATAAAATCATTATTATTGGTATAGTTATTTATTCCATGGTTACATGCTAGGGTTGGAGGTGTTTCCCAGTAGAAATCATTGCTCCCCCAGGGACGGAGAAAAGACTCTGAAATATTAAGAAGGTGGGCCAAAAATATACAAGATTTTTGTGTGCACACATATGTGTTAATACTATGTAGCTTTTGAATAGTGCAGCGTTTTTTCTATAAATGGGTGTTTTCATAAACGGTAACCTGTAAAGGATTGCCAGATGATAGCGAATTACTTTTTGACCAAAACAGGCCCATACACCAATTCAAGTCCTTTGTAAAATCCTTTCTTCTTTCCTCTATTTTAAAACCTGGCAGAGAGTCGAGAAGGGAAGTGCCCCTCTGTTCCTGAAGATCTTGGTGGCTGTTGCCACTCCCGAACCTCCAGCTATGCCAGCCAACAGTCCAAACTTTCAGGTACACTCTTCGTGTCCGTGCTAAATACACTTGTTACTTTAATTTTAAACTACTCACAATGAACATGTTCCTGGCCTACCTAGAGCAACACGAGACCATTTCTACAGAGATGTCCTCTGTCTTGACAACAGTTTCACAATTCTTTACATAAATGCAAACCAAAAGAAAGACACTAGATAAACGGCTTTATTTTATGAACAAGCTAACCTGCCACCTAGTGACATGCAGTGAATTGTTTGTTGTGGGTGTAAATTATGCTCACAAATCACATCTTCCTGGAAACGGGTGTTTTTCCTTGTCCAGTCTGTAGCACACCGTTTAACTTCTGACTATGACGGACAATATATTTGGCGTGTTCAAAATAACTTCCCTCTGATACTGTAGTACAACAATTCAAAATTCAAAATTTTGCTTCATCCTAATGTTTTGTATTTTGTTTGTCCAGTACGTTTTAGGGCGCATGCGAACGGTAAGACTCCTTTAGAGTACTTGACTAAATTAAACTTTAGATGCAGCGGTGGGACAAAAATGGCGAATGATGGACAATCAGGCTACTGCAAGAATGGAGGACGGCTTAATTGGAGTTAAATTTCATCACAAACTTGTAGTGTGCATGCATTCTTATCCCTGTTCCTCTTTTCCATCCTCTGTGACTCTGTAATTTAGGGAATCGGTTCTCTCTTGAACATTTCTTTGCATGCCTGGTGTAAGCTCTTCAGCCCCATCCTCATAAGCCCTGCTGCATTACTCAGCTATATTTGTCTTAAATTGGAAAGGGTTTGTGGAAGGTGGTAAATGTTCTCATACCAATCGCATATTCTGTCAGATTCCTCAGCTGATTGCTTTAACCTAACTGTAGGTAATCAGGTTCTCTTGTTTCTGCACCAGGCCTATTGACACAGGAATGATAAATGCACTGATTTTTTTTAAAATATAAGGACAATTTACCATTTATATAGTGATTGTCTGGTCTATGGAACATTCAACGTACTTTACATCCTATGCCTCACATTTACCAAGCATGGGGGATTAAGGTTGGATTCCCTTTTCTGATGCCCCACGATGGGATTGAACCTGCTACTCCCGACTAAGAGGAATGTTCTCGATCACTGAACCATGGCAACCCTGTGAAAAATGATGTTTTTTGCATACATCTTCAAAAACGATTTCCACCAAAGATCATTTAGGTGGCGGATAGATGGTTGTGAGTGGTTAAAGAGTCCGGGTTAGATAAAGAGCTTTGAAAGCCAAGTTTGTTTGGCAGGCAAGTGGCAGAGTGGAAGAAAAAAATACATTTTTTTGCTTCATATCACAAAGTCCCCACCTCTTTTGGAAACCTAATTGGAAAATCTGTTTTACTAGAGAAAGCCGATCTAATAAGGGTAACCTTATAAAAGCTGTTGGCAGAAAGAAAGTCAGTGATACTGCAATCTCTGTGTAAAACTCCTCTTGAAAGGCTTTGCTTTTAGCCCCGTGTTTCCATTACAGCCAGATCAGACAACAGTGTTAAAGGTTTTAAGGATAGGTAGAGAAATGCACTAAGAACAGCTATAATGGTCAGTTTTTTTTCTGATAATGCACTTTCAGCTATTGCCAAGATGATATCATTCATGCATGAGAGTGATCATCTGACTCTGTTTAACTGACAGAGAACTGACATGAGAACGCAAAACCCGGGCAACTGCAATGCTTTCTTTACCAGCTGCTAAAAGGAAACAACTGCAACTAAGCCAATAAAGTCAATACCACAGTTGGCAGTATTTTTGAAAATACTGTTGGATGTTCTTTAAACATGTTGCCCATCTATACTGCTTTGAAAAGTTTTCTCGTCTGTCATAATCTTTGAAATCTTTACTCACCTCTCATTTAATTCTTAGTTAGTGTGGGGGAGATTTGCGCTTCGGTGGCTGTGAGACTAAAATGTCATCCCAGTCTGAACAGCCTGTACTGTACATGAACAGCATGTGAGTGTGTGGGCGCTTCTGTCACTTTAAACTCTACTGCTAAATCATTGAACATGCTCAGGGTCTAAAATCTGCTCGACTGCACGGCACATTTGAGTTTCAGAGCCACTAAAGAAAAAAATCAAGGGCTTTTTTATCATTTCACAAGATTCAGTGAACTCGGATTATTGGACATTTTAGTGTCGGTCTCAGGCAATATGCCAGCACCATCATTTATATTTGTCAGCTTTATATCTGTAATAGTGGGATCATGCCATAGTACATCTATGCCAGATTAACAATTTATTCTAGGATTTAGTTAAATTACTGATAACGTAAAGGAAAGGTGATAAAGACCATAAGAAAGCTCATCTTTGAGACCTACTGATTGTAAACCTATAGCATGATGCAATCTTTATAAAGTTCTTGAACAAAATGTCGAAGCACCCCTTAGCTCTCTGCATAGGACACCTGAACCTGTAGTTAATTGAGAAGTTCTTCTATCCAAGACCCTAACTTCAATTGCTTCCTATCCCTCACAGGCTACAGTACAGGTCACTCCCGTTCCTCCAGCCTATCAGAATCCACTCACCGTAGGAACCACTCAGTGGGCAGCGCCTCCACCGGTATCGGCAGCATCCCAGAGCCAAGTGAGGACAAAGAAAGGGACAGCAGGCCATACCCTGTCCTTCCAGAACACCCCCTCCCTTCTGCCTTCAGCAGTACAGCCAGCACTCCAGTGCACAGCGCCTCATCCTGCGAACGACTCAACAGGTGAGCACTTATTCACCAAGAGAGGAAGCACAAAGAAACATGATGAATACAAAACACACACACACACAAAAACTTTAAAATCTCATACCTTTCTTTTTATAGCAGACTTGCTCCGTTTGTGTTGGACATTGGCCACTAGACATTACAGGTTGGGTATGTTGCCTGATAAGATAAGATATTCTTTATTAGTCCCGCAGGGGGAAATTGCAGTGGAGAAAGTGGTCAGAAAATATTAACAAACTTTAAATTGTGCACTTAAAATTAATCAAAACTAAAATAATCCTGCATCATGGTGGCAATGCTGTTTACTTCAACGAAATAACGTTTTTTTCTTTTTGTTTCAAGTTTTTCATATTGAATTGCTGGTTTTGCTGTGAAACGGGATCAAATTCATGGCTATATACAGGAATTGTAGTTGAGTAAAATATGTAAATAAAGGGTGTATACAATGGGTTTCAACCTTTTAGGGTAGATATTGCTTTGCTTTCCTAGGAAAGTATATGCCAGGTGCTGTAGAGAAACTCAAGATGTTAGTCAGACCCTGAATCCCAGAGAAATAATGCAAAATCCACCCAGTCTATAAAGCACTGGACCAACTTTTTACCTTCTCCCAGAAGTTTAAGGAGTTTATGGGATTTTTCAAGTAAAGTCTACTTGTGTTGCAATACTGCTCCACTCAAACTGAAAAATGTCAGTTAGGAGTTCAAAGACCTGGAAATTATGACCCCTGGTCCCTCCTATTGTATATGCACTGGACACTGTTAACTGAGAGACCGCCAACCAAAAAGGTGTACCTTTACCATCTGGCATCACAAAATGCTTTGGGGGGAAATAAAACCCAGAAAATGACAGAAAAGGAGGCCAGGCTGCTCTGCTTGCTTGCAGCGCAGGAAATAAAAAAAATAATGTCCAAAGGTCACACACCTGAGTCCTTCCGTAAATCCCAAGAATATGTGCCCATGTGGTGAAAAACCCACTGAGTGGAACATTTGTTCCTAATAGATTTGAGAGAATATTCTATGCATGACTCGAAACTGCAAAAATAATGTAAATATTTATAAGGAAATACTGTGCTCAATGCAGTTACGTTGCTTTCATCAAATCTTGGGAAAGATTTAAATGATGTCAAGCCATCCATCCATCCATCCATCCATCATTAACACCTTATCTGAAGTTGGGTTGCTGGGGAACTGGAGCCTCTATTAGTGTTTATTGGGCAAAATAAAATTATATATTTTTACTTTTTTTTGTTTCTAAAGATTATAAAGTTTCCTAGATTATCTAGTGTGGCAGTGATGAGTCAACAAAAATGGATTCCAGATTTAACCTTAAAGACACCAGATTTTACTAGTCTTGAGTATCTAGAACCATGATTTAACTTTGTTTTTGTTTGTTTTAACATGAAGATACCTGCCTATCATGGAGGCCCATAGCAGTGGTGAAACTGACCCAAAATGACTTCCCTGTGTTCTCACCTCAGACACCCAGTAAAGCAGGACTCCATGGAATCGCAACTAAAGAGAATGGATGATACACGGGTGGATGCTGATGATGTTGTAGAGAAGATCCTCCAGAGTCAAGACTTCACACCAAGCCTCATGGATTCCAGTAATGAAGGTAAGATGCACATACATACATACACTAAGATGGGACAATTAATCCATGCATATGCAGCCTTGCGAAGACCGTCAGTAGATACTTCAGATTCTTGGCAATAATAAATTACATTTCTCTGTGAGGTCATGCACTGAAACAGGAAATACATCTCTACTTTGCATGACATTGTTTACTAGATTTTATGATTCAACATCATGCACTTTCCTGTCACGTGTGTGCCTAGTGTCTCTGAACAAAGTGATAATCAAATGATAAATGTCAAGGTGTCCCTTTAGATTATCCATTTGCTGGTATCAAGTGTGGCTCATAGGCTACACTCATCAAGGTCTCAGCCATCTCGGGGCTAAGAAAAGAATGCTGCTGTCAATACAGGATTATTTTTAGATTGCCTAGCAACTAGCTGCTCCTAGTGACAAGAATTATGCGGGAACATGTATTTTCTGAATGAATGCCTCTGATAATGTGTGGGCTTTACGATCCGTTTCAGAGGAAGGCTTGCGTTTATTTGTCGGTCCTGGAGGAAGCACAGCCCTTGGAAGCCATCACCTGCCTACTAGGTGAGTCTTGCAAAACCCTAAGATGCCCAAGGTCATCAGTGTTTTACATGTATTATACTTTTGATTTGATGACACTTGGATGGTTTTTGTGGAATAAACTGGGGTATTGGTTAAAGTTAAATGGCGATGATCAATACTGCACCTGTCATCGGGGGTGGTCATCTAGTAATTAGAAGATTGGTGGCTTAATCCCCAGTTTCTTCTGATATAGTGTTGAAGAGTCCTTCAGCAAGACACTGAACCCCTAATTCTTTGGGACAACAGATAAAAATTGGCCTGGTGGCTAAATCTGCCATATTTACATTACAAATGTTCATCATATGCATTAATTCTATAAAGGAGGTTATTATTTAACTCTATTGAAAACACACAAGCATGGTGCTATAGAAGACTGTTTTAGCAGTTAGCATCTTTAGAATACACAATGCTTAACAGTGTTATAAAGGAAATCTTATAACCAACAAAATAATATATGAGTTTGCACCTTAGCACTAGCCAATAAAACTCCCTCTGTCCTTTGTCATCCCAGGGTTGGTGCTGGGGCATATGAACAGGTGGTTATAAAGCGTTAGAACTACAGCTCCCTGGAGTGCGAATAACAGCGCTGGAATCCTGAAAATAGAAAACCTAACTGTGTTCATTTTGACCTTTTTGGGCAGCACACATATCAGATCACCACCCATATCGGATTAGCACCCTGTCCGACTATAAATGACTCAACAGTGACCCCTTGTGTTCACCCAGACTATGTGGTCTGTAACTCCAAGAGAGGTAGACTTGTATTTCACCCTGACAAGACTTGGGGTTTAAACACAGTACCAGTGGCATTAACTCATTATGATTGAAATGTGTCGACCAAAATGTTGCACAGGCATAGCCCTCATCTCTGGGTCCCTGTGACAATACTGTCCACCTCTCCTTTTTTTCTTTTATGATCCAGATTTTCTGATTGTAATTTGTTTGAGGCTGGTCGAGAAACACAAATCTTTCCTGGGTTACTGACAATGGGGAGGCGGAGGGCTGATGGAGAACTTAAACAGAAGCTAAGGAGTAATACCCTATGCTTTTTTTCAACACATTCCTTAGTCATCTTTTCCTGTCCTGCAGCGACATTGTCCTGTTTTGGAAAGCCTTTTTAAAACGTTATATTTTAAGTTCACCAATAAACTGCTAGCTAGTAAGCTGTAGTTGTAAGCCCTCGTCTGGGTTGTGAGTGGGAGGAAGATATTTTGCTATGAACAGATGGCTTCAGAGTTGAGCCATTTGTGAAGTGTGTGCATATGCATGACTGTGTGCGCATTTCGTTTCTCTGGGATGTGGTAAGACCACTCTTTTTCTCCTTTTATTTAGGTAACGGTAATGCTGTTGTCAGGGATGAAGGGTTATGAAATTACCTGTCAGAGGGCATTCCCTTTTAAGAACTATAGAAAGAACTGTAAAAAGAAAGTATATTGAGATGAAATTTTCAAGTTGCACACTAAGACAGCCCTGTGAACAAAATATCCATCGTCTTTTTTATATGGATTTCATAAGGAATCCTTTTTTCTATCTTAGTTGTTGAGCTCTTGGTGATGGATTGACAGTAAATGGGTGCTGCCTCTGTGTATATACATGGCATCTTAGCGAAGCCCTTGAAAAGGAGTATGAATGCAACAGTAAGCAAGGTGAAACCACTGCTACAGTCAATGCCACGTTCCGTTTATGTTAATGGTTATTCCACTACCACAGATCCAGTCATTATATAACTCCGAACAGTTTTAGAAAAATCCCTGAAATTCATGGAAGAGGCAGTCCAAATAAATATCTAAAGCCTGACTTGTTAAGAGTGTAGTCATCCCATGATGTTTAAAACACAGTCATTTGAATAATGCTGCAGTGCTGAAGTTGAATAATGGAAATGAGACTTTCCCATGACAGCCTCTTTTAACGGGTATATTCTGCATCTCAACAGTTTGGGTGGGCATAGATATTGTTCTGTAAACCTGCATGTCACAACTCAACTATTCCACTTAAGCAGCTGGCCTGTTTGCAAGGGATGCTCAACACCTTGAACAAATTAATGGTGTGACAGCTCCAAGAAAGATTCAAAAGAGATTTTTTGGGCCAAAGTGATGCCAAAACCCAGGTTATTGTGCAAATAAATCAGACCGCAGTGATGGGAGGAAAAATAAAGAAATACTGTGAGATGTGTAGGTATTTATATTAGCAACATATCAAGTTGTGGAAGAACAAGGTCTTTAACAACCAACAGCACTACATAACCTGAGTCATAGATAGAAACCTTAATCAGGGGGTTGTAGGCTAAGGACTTCACTGTAATTTGTCAACAGCAGAAAAAAGTTCTGGCTGCAAACTGACAGCTTCAAGTTTGTTGAACATCTGCATTTAGGAAACAACCTAGTTTCAGTATGCCTGCAAAACAGCACACTTCTTAATTTTAGTACTGAAATGTTGATAAGCCTATTTATACACAGAAATGACCATTTCCAAAATGAATAGGTGACAACTGATGGTCCTTTTCAGGTAGTAACCCTGTCTACTGGCATAAGCCATAACAGAGGCGGCTATATTCGCCTCTTTACGATGAAACCTACATTATAAGCCAATATCTGCACAAGTGTCATCGATATATTGTATTTTAAGTGTAAAGTGATCCGTGTTCTGTTTGCTTTGTTTGTACATTTTGCATGATTTAAATGTCCTTTGTTAGCTGAATAACATGATTTCCACCATCATCGCATCCATAGGATTATCACGATGTTTGATGTTTTGGGAGATAATTTTCCTGTGTATGTGATGTGCCATCTTTTTTAAAGAATATTTCTATTTTGAAGGAACCGGTTCACTCTATGGTTTAGTACTACAAGTTAGTGAAGCAGTGAAACTTAAGTCATTCCATGAGTAGTATTTTCTTTGCTGCCAAATATCAACTTTTGAAGCCCTCGACTGGAAATTCAGTTTTCTGGTAATTAAAAAGAAAAACCTGTTTTACCCATGTGAGACAGCTATGGTCATCTTGGTACCTAACATGTTGTTACAAACATGGTCGCTTCTTCTCTTCTGTGAAGCTGTGCTTATATAAAACTGTAAAAGTATTTTCTTGTCAACTGATGTTCTTTTTTGCTGTCCTTTTCAACGTCCCGTATTCCTTGTTGCATATCTGTCATTTAAACGTGCTTCTTTAAACAGGTGTACCATATGCTCTAAATGTGTACCTTGCACTGTTGAATAAAAACAAGATCAGAGATATTCTCCCTCTACGGTGCCTTTTTTAAACCACAGAACTGCAGCACCAATAATGTGAAGATTTTTTTGCACAATGTGTTTTAATTGTACATGCATGAAACTGCATTATGACAGGGATTCTTCACTCAGTATGCTTTTACAATTTAGAAGTAAACTGATTATTTTGTCTTGAGAGAATGCCATATAGGCTCTTACAGTAACCAGCACAAAGAAAAGTTAGTATTTGCTCTGACTGGTTTGCTTGAATAAAAAACAAATAGTGGGATTTTAACATTACCCATTCTTTTTTTTCTCAGTTATAAACAATGATGAATTTTTAACATACATTTTTTCCTTTGTCTTATGGGGGGGAGGGTCCTGGTGCAGTCTTTACAAACTTGAACATTGGGTTGTATCCACTGACCTACTATATATTAAAGCAAAAACCCCAATTCTAACCATCTGTAACCAGAAATAAAAGAACCATAGTTAAGAAGGTTTGGATTCTGCTTTGACACTCCAAGTTGGGGCGTTTTGCACAAGTGTTCTCTTGCTCATTTCATTATAGATCTACAGGATAATTTGATAGGGGTAATTCACCCACCCATCCCTTATAACTGAAAAAAACACACTAAATCTTGTGTTTTAATTATCTTTCTGCCATGGTTTAAAGATCTGTCAGCCAGGTCTCCTCTACAGCACTGGGAAGCCTTTGACAGGACGTTATGCCTTCAGTACCCTCCCAATCATCTTCGTATATTTCATCTAGGAACACAAATGAAAGGTAGTCTTAAGAGCCTTAACAGCACACATGCTCATTTTATCTCAACTCGAGTGTGGAAATAAACCAGGAATGCTTGGTAATCTGTGGTAAACATGTTTAGCAAAAGATAAAAACAAAAGAAAAAATATCTGGTGTTTTTGGATGAGTTGTGAGATTTTATTCTCCCATACCGAATTTCTGACAATTTCATTGGCCTCCATTTCAATGATAGATGAATAATCAAGCTATGCTCGTACCTTGGTCGTAGTCATCATCCACGAGCACAGCAGAGCCATCTGGGGTCAGCCTAACCGATGGGCTGTCTACCAGTAATTGTCTGAGACGACAGAGGCTTCCACTTAGGGCTTTGATCTGGGGACACTGTGACCACAGCCTGGCCAAGGGGACATAGACGCAACTGCCAAAAATGACAAGCAGTTTCAATTCAACTAATCAAACACACTTAGGTTTAACAGTAAAATTTAGTCACCATTTAGAAATCATGGGAAACTTCCCCACCATCCCACTTGTTACATTTTACCAAATAGCAGACCACCCAGTAAAGAGTAAGACTGCAGTTTAAATACCAAAACATCACTTTACCATATGCCAAGTGTATCTGGGATGAATGTCTAGTCTTATAAGGAGGACCTGTGTTCCTGTAGATGTCAAACAATTGACTTGGTATTGTTTGTCGGTATTGATTTGTGACCCACCTTTGGAAAAGCAATTGATGACACGATGCTACATTGTTTATAAAGGTGGGGATACCAGGAGTCAGTTGAGACTGAAGAGTTCACTGACACGAATGACGAACTATTTCTCTCAATAAATATATCCAGATTAATGGATTCAACTTTTAGTGAATATTGATTTGTTTTTCCACTTCTTCAAAGAGCACATTTTAAGAGAAGTTTGTGATGTATGATCTATATACTGTGGTTACAGGTCTAACTTCCACAAACGCACCGTTCTTGTCTATAGGATTCTTCAAGTCCCTCGGCCTTCATTGCAAACTCTTCCTTATCCACAGGAGCTTTCTCACTCCACTCCACCAGATCCTTTGTTTCTCCAAAATCTGTTGAAGGTTTAAGGTTTTGTCAAAACAAAAACAAATTCATTATAGATGACCGTTTTGAATATATTCATATCAAATGAGCAAATTTAAGGTTTTTGTTTCATTTGTGGGGAAATTACACAAGAAATATTCTCCAATGATTAGAAATACATGCTTTTCATTAGAAACAGAACCTGATATATGCTAGATTCAAACAAAGACAATGAAGGAGATAGAATAAAAGATTTTGCAGGATGTTGACAACAAATATTGTTCTGGTTCTCCACCTGTGTGTCTCTCCTTCACCTCCATCTTTTTTTTATTGTCACCCTCAGTCAGACAGAATGTCAAATCCTCATCCCTCTCTTTAGCCATGTCCTTTTTCCATTCCCTCTGCAGCTGATTGCTCCAGTACATCACCTCAGCCGACAAGGTCTTCTTTAAGATGTTGGCATCATTCAGACTGGGATAGTGTATGTTATATAGCTATAATCAAGAGAAAATGGAACATGATACATTTAAACTAAGAACTTGATCAGATTTTCTTTTTCAGCTGTAACTGATCTGGATGACTAGTTTGTACCCCTCCGGTGTTTCTCCATATGAACTAGCACAGTTTACTTTTCAACACCACAGCCACTTAAACACAGAATTCATGTCCCTAATGTCCCACTGATGTGCAGCTAACATGATAACGAACAAAACAATGCTTAAAATAACAACTTGGGTAACTTTCTGGGATAAGGAGAGTCTTTGCAGAATTAAATGGCCCTGAAATAAATCTGAACTGATTAGTGAGGAAAAGCTCAAATTAGGACCATAGCATCAATCTTATTTATTGTCAGTTGAGAAAATGTATAGTCTAGTTTAGGACTCAACTACAAACTATCCCCTTCATCTTAAATTATTAATTTTGTATCATAAATTCATTCTATCCACTGTCCCAGAACTTTCTCCAATGATTGAGTGAGACAGTGAGCCTTCCATGACCCACTTCCCAATTTTCTTTAAGGCACACACACACATTACATAACCGGAAGCCTTCAACCATGACGAATCTCAGTCAAGTACATAAAATTGGAACACAGCATTTGACGCACCAGTGTGTATGGAAAGACGTCACCAATATCATCTCTGGGTTGATCTTGAGTATCATGACTTGCACGGATCCTTTTAAAAACTGCAATCTGAGAACAGAAACCAAATTTCTCCAGCATACCAGGTGGTGGCTCTCCTACACCTGTGAATGTCACCTCATAACCATATTCCGCACACACCTTCAGAGCCCTGAGAATACACGACACACACAAATTAACAAGAACATTTGGTCTAATCAATTATTTTTTAATTCTGGAAAAAATATAAAGTTTGAAGTCAGAGATGTAGTACTGAATCCTTAACATGACATATAGAATCCTTTCATAGGGACAGTGGATATTAATGAACATTTAGAATATAATGTAAATATGCCTGACACGAGTGAACATAATAAACTACTATGTAATGTACTACTAATAATAGAATAGAAAACCAGCAGTACAAGTACTCCCTGAGGACCAGGGTTGAGAACCACTGAACTTTACACTGTATTTGTGGATAAGATTACTGCATAACCTACCATGTTAATATTTTCTCTCAGATAAGATCTTGTTTGATCTCATAAAATTCTCATTTATTGATATTTTAAATTATTGAATACATTTACAGATTACAAAGGAGTTTGTGAAAACCAATGATCAATTAAATAAACTGAAGAAATATACTAGGGTGTGGGCTTCCTTGTGAAGTGCATCCCAGGAGTCTTGTGGCACTTAGGGGTTGAGTCCAACAGTTCCTGAACCCTGTTGCAGCCAATATGCTTTTCTGTTTCTCTTTTCTCCTATCTAACTCTTATCCATACTCTGTACTATCTAACAAAATCTAACATGCATAAAATTAATGCATAAAAATGACATACCAACACTGAAACTCAGCTCTTGTCCACTCAAACTTGTGGTCATGATGTCTGAAGCCTTTCAGTCCACAGAAAAGGTTATTAAACTCAGAGTTTGGGGTGGAAACAATAACCGACATAGGGGTCATGTAGCCGAAGACCACCTCAGAGAACCGGCTCACATCTGCAAGCTGAAGGTGCTCTATACTGAGGAAAGCAACAGACAACATATTAAAAAAAGGGATTCAGACTTAATGAACCTCAAACGATTCGTCTTGATGTATGCTCAATAATCCAGGTAAGGGAATCACAAAGGTGAATCAGTTCCACTGGATAAGAAGCTTATTCAGAAACATTTCATCAGGTGACATCTTCAGTCTGAGCAGATGGAAGCATCCCCACCATTATAAACAATACATACAAAACAATTGTGATATCCCTTCTTATCCAGTTGAATCGATTCACCTTTTTATCAAGCCACAAATACTTAAAGACAGTGACTTTCAACTATATAAGAACCAAGTTAGTACTTACAGTTCTATACTGGTCACAAGATCAAATCCTCTGAGACGTGCATCTTTTTGGGTGACAGAGCCCTGGTACAGCTGAATGTTCAGCGAACGAAAACTGGGCTGCAGATAGTTGTATGTGAGAGGTGCGAGGGTATGCCTTACAAAAAAAGACAAATATTCACATCATTATGCTCTCAAAGCAGTGTACTCTTTGCACCAGTGAACTATAAATCTACCAGACAATGAAAGATCAAGGATTGTGAGATGATTTAATGATATGTGTGTTTTACTATGCTTAGTTCATATGGGTGAGGAAAAACAGATTTATCAGTCTGGGTTTCAAAAGTTTAGGCCAACCCCTAAAGGCTATACTTATCTTAAGTTTTTCATATGCACCACACAAAAATTGAGAAGTCAATGTAGAATATCTTGTGATGATAGTTTACATCAAAAAAAGGGTGAGTTTCCCTTCTTAAATGTACATTTTTTCCTTGACAACTGCACCGTTGATGTCCACTCCAATCAGCACCTCAACTTCTTGGTGAAACTTCAGCTTTCTGAGGAGGGAGCACTCATTGCACCCCAAGTCCACCACCTACTGTAAGGAAAGAGAAGAGCTGATAATTGCATGACATATAAAACTGGATAAATTACAAATGTGCCTCAGTTGACTTTACACTAAGACCCTAACATCAGATGAGGAAGAATTCTCTTTTTTTAATTTTAACATGAGGAAGCAGGGAGAAACCTCAGGGAGAGCAACAGAGGGGGGATCTCTCTCCCAAGACAGACAGGAGTGCAATGGATTTTGTGTATGCAAAATAAACACAATTAACAAAACACAACACTGAGAGATGATAGCGGAATTATACTGGAATAAAAAGAGATATGAAGAATGTGTCAAGTGTCCATGAGTACGACAATAAACCCCCAAATGCTCAAGTCCTCGGTGTCCAGAATATTTCCCGCCTTTCATCCGTTGAGCTCCATGATAGGCTCTAGTATGACCCCGTGACCCATTTGATGACGAACGGTAACTATTACCGATAACTAAGCTAAACTCCAATACATCCATTTCTCACAAGTCATCTCCCAGATAGCAAACTATACAAATTCAACGTTGAATGTAGGTCATAAAGGTTGAAGAATAATCAACATTGAATCAACGTTGTGTTGTACGAACTGAATGGTTGAAATGCCAACATTGAATCAGTGTTGAATGCTTTGGCCGCTTCACCCACCCAAATTGTACAATTGTACAACCCCAGCTGGACTCTAAAAGCAGGCTAGTCCTGCATGTATAAGCGGATATTCTGCCTAAAGCCTTACATTTCGCCCACCACTAGCATGTGGCTGTAAGGCTAATTATCGACTAGCTTCACTTTTACAGTAATAGCGCAAACTCTAGATCGTCGGCAAGACAATAAGTCACTAAACGTCAAAGAACATTGGGCAAGTCTTGTTACAGACCTGTTGTGGTTGATCTTTAGCTTGGTCTATTTCTTCTGTGTCGTGTTAAATTTACATTTTATTTGCATTAACAGTATGCTCTTATTCTTCACGACTGCATGTAAACACTTTCGTATGTAAAACTATGTGTTTTGGAAAGCGGCATAGCAGTAAATACACTTTAACTGGCCTTTTTGGGCTTGGTACTTCGAACAAAGGCGATAACGAACTGTTGTCTCTGTTCGTAGAGAGGAGGGCTGAATTTCTCCACCATGGTCTTATCATGCGGTCTCAGCTGCGTAGCGTCCATGTTGTCCTCCTGTGTGAAGAGGAAGTCAGCCGCTAGGTGGCCTAAGGATGATTTTCCTACATCCGCTCATCGTAGTTCTTTACTTCTGGCTATCATTCGTGTTGATACAGAGGTTGATAGATATTTTCACTGTTATTTACACTCCTTTATTCCTGCTCATATGTTTTATTTCGTTATTTTAACGTTTTTTTAATAAATAAAATCAACCAGTCAAACAAGGGTCAACCGCTTATCCGCAGTCGGGTCAAAGGGTCATGCCAGAGCCTATCACAGCGCTCACTGGGCGAAAGGCGGGAAAACACCCTGGACAGGATGAGTGTTGTTGTTTTTTTAACATATAAGGGTATAATTCACATTAATGAACACTTAAAATATAAACACATTTAACCGCCAGGCTAAGGTCCATCTGCTTTCTGCAAGGACCAGCGATCGAACCACCTATCACAAGGTGAGGAACCTCCATCCTGAGCTACACAGCCCTTCAATATTCTTTATTTAAATAACATTGATGACAGGGGTGGCAGAGCTCAGGAGTTAGGGTGGTCACTTGGTTGTTGGTGGTTCTATCCCTGCCCCCCTGCAGAAAGTGTGTGAAGTGTTCTTGAGCAAGACACTGAACTCCTAACTGCTGAATCCCTGTGATGGAATGGTGACCTGTCCAGGATGTTTCCCCTCCTTTCAGCCAGTGAGCACCAGGATAGGCTCCAGCATGACTCCATGATCTGACTTCGAACAAGTAGTTATGGATGGATGGATGGATGGATGGACATGTATAAGTGTCAAAGGTCATACGGAGGATGCCAGTGCAATGATTCACTGTTGGTGCTATAATGATGATACTGACGTTGAGATTTACAGACATCCTGATAATAATCAGTAGATGTCATGGTGAATAAAACTACTAACAAAAATGACAATATCCAAAGAAAAGATGTGAATTCATTACATGGTGACATGAGCGTTAGTTTTATTCGCTTGTGAGGCAGTAACCTTACAGGGTTATCACGGATAACACTTGCTATTGTCAGGTGACTATGCTGGAGCTATGGTATCAGAAACGGACGTGATTTTATAAATTAACTACAAAACGTATTCCTGCAAATGAATTTGTGTAAAACCAAAATAGCAAAGGGATAAAATCTATAAAAAATGTAAAAAGGTCTATTAGTAATTTCTAAAAACTTCTGGATATCCAAGATTTCACCTAACAGCAGCAAAGAAAGGTGAAAGGTCACAGTTTCACAAAATGTGTGTCACAGGTACGTAATGTTAATTTGAACAGCTACGTAAAACTTCTTGAGTGAGATGTTTACACTATGACAAATAAAAGACCATCTTACAGCATCTTCCCTGTTTGTGGGCTCAAGGATATTTACCCAGTGTGGTGGGTTTCATCTACCCCCTCCCCACCTTTGCTTCATAACTAATTATGGATTGGTGTCATGTATCATCCCTGCATAAAAGGCACATTTCTCAGCACTGTCGTTCATGAAGGGGAATATTTATACATTTCACAGACCTTAATTATCATTTCATTTATGGACTTGATAAAAAAAGGACCTCAGTCAAAGTGTTGAGAGAAAGACATATAGTGAATGAGGAAATGAGAACAGACATATGGTACATCAGGCAGAAAATATACTGTACGGTTAAAAAAATATTGCTCGATAAATTACCAATTTAATTTCTTCCACTACATCTACACTCAGTTCACACTGGGTACAAGCTTTGATTGGACAATCAGCTAGAGATTTATTAAGATTCACAAGAAATCTTTTTTTTGCGCATTTCAAAAATAGAACAATTTGTGATAAATATAATTTCAGCAATACTTTTTAAAGCTATTACGCCACATACTATATCATCATCCTCAGTTACAATAATTAATTTGACCTAACGCTAAAATTAACTAAAATATTCTCAAGCACTCCAATCTATGGGTACTCCTCAGATTTCACCTCAATTTATTGAGAGTTACAGCGATAACCAAAACATCAGAACTTTGGCTTTCAATTTTATTGAAAAAATATAGCTCAAAGTATGCATATAGGGTCTTTTTTTCAAATCAGGACTTTCTATTTTCTGAATTGTTCATTTGTATGTACGCTGGTATGCGCCATCATGTCCATGGACCTCAAGCATGTATGTAAGCAACCTGCTAAGATTTATCTCCATATCTTTGATACATTCTCAACACCACTGTTTTTATCACCCCTTATTTTCATCTGTATATAGTCAACCCTTGTGCATATATCTGAAAGTTGTTGTGTTGTCATTCTATGTGAAGTACCTTTGAGAGCTACAAAAACAAAGTCAAATTCCATCTATGTGAAAGCCTACATGGCTGATAAACTGATTTTGATGTTTTGGATATGTGTAAGGAGAACTCTCCCATTGACAGTGTTACACATCGCTTTTGAAAGAAGAAGTTGCCACTGATTGTCACTGGTCATTCTGCTCAGTCCAATGTTCATTTTCTTGGGGTTTTACTTGGCAATGCCGGTGGTTACGCACTCTGGCCTGGAGAAGGAACTCTGGTTGAAGGTGTTTTTGGCTGACAGGATGATGCAGTAGGTGGTCTGAGGCTTGAGGTCACTCACCACGTGAAACTCTTCGTCCACATTTATTACCATGGTTGGCCTTATGGCCTTTACCTCTTTGACAATGAGGATGTACTGGGCTGCATCTTTAACTGGTGTCCACTCCACATAAAGGGAAACTCCTGTCACTGATTTATTCAACAGCTTGGGAACTTTCAGATCTGAGAAGGGGAGAAATTAAGCCAAGACAGAAAAATACTGAAATTTTCCATTAAGGCAGTGAGGAGTTTTGTTTTCTAAACCACTTCAAATTTTCAGATGACATCCAAAGACAAACAGACAGCATTTGGACTGCTGTCATATGAGGGAAAAGAGAGCAGGTCCGTGATGTATTTTCAATCCCAGTTAAAAAAATGTGTTTATGGTGTATAGATTATGGAAGAGTGTACTCACTCCTCTGTAAGCTGGAAATCATTTGACTATCCCGCAAGTCTCTTCTTCTGCGATCTAACACAGGACCTGAAAGATAGGAAGAGAAAAACAATAATTGATTGGAATTTTGTTCAAATTGTATTTCCCGACCAATGGCGGCCAATAAAAGATGGCTCTGGTTTTGCACTCTCTCCCAGTGCATTCTCATGTTGTTTTTTTTAAGGTGACAGCTTGTCATATTGTAAGATGAGATATCTTAACAGAAAACAGGAAGCATTATTACTCTCTTAATAACAATACTTCTATCCTCATTGGTTCTTTCCCCGCCTGACCTGTGATATTTGTGGTGGGCGCACTCTCCCCCACAATGTTGCTTGCAGTCACTTCGATAGTGCCCAGGTCTACATTGGTCAGCTGGCAGGTAGGCTGGGTAGTGTTGCACAACATGACACGGCCTGCCGCTGAAACGCTGTAGACTGAATACCATGTGGCCAAAACAGACATCTCCCATGAGAGCGTGGTAGACTGGCTGTCACTGCTGTATGTCACTTCCTGAGGAGGGCAGGGGACTTGGAAATAACACAGGGGAAGTCTCATTATCAAGACTTGAGAGATAATTACTAGAATACAATAGATCCTATCCAATCTATTAAACATGATCTAAAAGGTTATAAGTTACATAATCAATATTCACATTGAATTCATTCAAACCTTGTTAACTTTAACTTTATTATGCCAAAGGCATTAGAAGAGGATTACAATGGAGCAGTGATGAGCTTTAAGACGTGGGGTTGTGCACTGGAGAGAAGAGGAATGAAAATCAGTGGGAGCAAGAAATAATACACGTGTGAATGAAAGGGCGAACAGCTGAATGGTGAGGATGCAGGGAGGTGAGAAAGGTAGAGGAATTTAAACACTTGAGATCAAATGTGTGTTATAACAGGGAGTGTGGTGGAAGAGAGGTGAAGAAAAGAGTTCAGGCAGGATGGATTGGATGGAGAAGAGTGTCAGGAGTGATTTATGACAGAAAGTTAAAAGCAAGTTTTAAAGGGAAGGTTTACATGATGGTGGTGAGACCAGCTATGTTGTATGGTTTAGATACAGTAGGACTGACAAAAGACAGGAGGTGGAGCTAGAGGTGGCAGAGCTGAAGATGCTAAGATTCACATTGGGAGTGATGAAGAAAGACAAGATTAGGAACCAGTATGTTAGAGGAACAGCTCAGGTTTGATAGTTTAGAGACAAAGCAAGAGAGACCAGACTGAGATGGTGTGGACATGTGTGGAGGAGAGATGCTGGTATACTGGGAGAAGGATGCTGAATATGGAGCTGCCAGGCAAGAGGAGAAGAGGAAGACCAAAGAGGAGGTTTATGATGTGGATATGAGGGAGGACATGCAGGTGGCTGGTGAGACAGAGGAAGATGTAGAGGACAGGAAGAGATGGAGATGATGATCTGCTGTGGGGACCCCTGATGGGAGCAGTAGAAAGAAGAGGAGAAGAAATAGAATAAGCTTCATTGTTTAGTATTTTTTGTTTGTATTTTAACATGACTATCACTATTGCAAACACTATAAAAATACTTTTCCTCAATAATTGAGACAGGAGGATCACTGAGAGTATTTGTGCATAAGAAAGGCAGATAAGGTTCTCTCATCACTAAGTTAGAGCATTTGCATGTTGTTTCTTTAAAATGTTCTGCAGCCCTTGTGAAGTAGCACTTTCCTTAAGCACTCATAGTGTTTGGTGAAGTGATATTCAAGCTTACCTGTGATCCCATTATATACATCCGAAGGCTCACTGACCCCAGCAGAGTTTCTGGAGCGTACAGTAAGGATGTAAGTTGTGCTGCAAAGCAATAGCAACTCAAAGTTTGGCACATCCACCCAATAAGAGGAGATCTCCATCTGGGCCTGCGGGTCATCTTGGATACGGCCGTTTACCTCCACCAGGTATTCGATATCAGGACAATCGACAGCACTCCATGATACCATGGCCCAGTGGGCTTCACCTATCAGTCGCATTCGGACATTCACAGTGGCTGGAGCGCAGGGAGCTGGGAAGTAGTAATTGTGCTTTACCACTTAGTTGCGTGAGCAAAGTTACAAGATAATTCTATTTATCCATAACTTTCTCTAAAAACTGAAAAACTAGTATGTACTTGTTTCCTGTGGTTATGTGTTGTCACTGTATTTTACATGTATGTGTACAAATGAGTTATGTTTTAAGGAAGCCCTAACCTCTACTGATGACAATATGCTTTGATGGTATTATTTAACATTTGCACTATATTTTATATATATATATAAATTCCAGGGCTGGATGTATTACCGCTTTAATTTTTTATAATTTTCTGCATTTTTGGGTTTTGTTTTAGGAGCAGTTCACCAAGTTCAAAATAGAGGTACATGAAAACATGACAGACGCAGTAGATTTCACATTTTGCTATGTACCTGCTCCAGCCAACAGACGCTCACTGAACGAGCTGTTGCAGACTCCATCAGAGGCTTCAACAGAGAAATTGTACATGCCACCACATTCCAGGCCCTGGATGGTGCAGAAGGTGTTCATGCTGTCACAGTAGAGAATGTCCTCATCCTCAGACTCTGCAAAGCCAAAGTACTCCATGCTCCCCTCGCTGCCAGCCCAGGTCAGCAAAGCAGAGTTGGTCTCACACTGAACATCCACTGACAGGCCTGTTGGTTCGCAGGGCACTTGAAGGCAAGACAGATCAAACCACAGTTCAGGGATTCAAGTTTTGAAAACCAGTTGGCCAGTGGCATGTTTTCAGGCTTGTGTGAACCCCTCCTTACTTTCCAGAATTCAATTGAGGGAATTAACAGTACCAATGGGAATAGTGAGTAATATAACCTTCAGGGGCTAACCTTGTATTGGTGCTTAATCTTAATCCCATGATTAAACTTTCATCTAAAATGCAAAGTAAACAGCAGATAGTCCCCCACATCCAACATGTCACTTAAACACCGGGTTATTACAAAAGAAATGATAGGGATTAGGATAATTAGTAGCATCATTAGTAGCAACAGTGGCATAGTCATTAGAATAATGCATGTTCTTTTCTTGACATATTAAACTGTGAGCTATAATAACCATGAGACTCAAACTGATTGGTCAACCAATTGTGGAGGATACTTAATTTTTCTCTATACCTGTCCTGAAGGACACATTAGCACTAGGTTGGCTGGTGCAGTTGTCCACACTGGCGGTGATGGTAAAGGTATATGGCAGGCTACAATGCAGGTTCTCCAGGGTGCAGTTGTTGGCGGATGTGTTACATGTCCTTATATCTCCATCTCCGCCAGTGGCTGTAAGGAGGAAAGAAGTGGCCACAACAGAATGGGCCCAGGAGACCACGGCTCCCTGCACCTCGCATGATACGGCCACTGACACATCGTCTGGAACACAAGGCGCTACAAGACAACACAGGGGAGTGGTTAGGATGCTGGTAACATTCAACATGTAGTATTCTTAGGGTCGACTTTAAAAGATTTATCTATATTTCTTAATGAATGAAAGGTTAAATCAAGGTTTTCCTGAGACCCAATGTTAAATCTAAAGTGTTAAACACAAAGACAAAATTTCCTGCCATCCCTCGTCAACTGCTTTTCTAAAGTTGGGCTGCAGAGTCATGCTGGAGCCCATCTTAGGGCTAAATGGATGAAAGGTGGAAAAAAAACCAGGACAGGTTTCCACTCCATCACAGGGCTTAACCAGTTAGGAGTTCTGTGCCATGCTCAAGGTCAAGTCAAGTCCATTTTATTTCTATAACCCATTATCACAAATTTAAAGTTTGGCTCAGTGGACCTCAACAGCAATGAGTCCTTATTAATAAAGCATAAAAATTGTAGCAAAAATATATTGTAATTATCTATCCATTACACTGTTATTTATTCCACAGGGGAAATACATTCCCAACTAAGAAGAGACGTCTACCTGTATAAATCTTCTTTGGTGGGCTTCTGAGGTTGCTGCACTTGTCGGAGGAAGCTGATACACTGATGATATACTGCATCCCACAGCGCACACCCTTGAGCTCACAGGAATTGGAGGAGCTATTACAGGAAACAATGCTTTGGTCATGGCCCTCTGCCGTTACCAAGTAGAGGGGAGAGTCCTCTGTCCTTTCCCAAGTAACCAGGATCAGGTTGTTGTGACATTCGGCCACAGCATTTATGGTTTGTAGAGCACAGGGATCTGCAGCATAGCATACATACATTCAAATTTCTTCTAAAGTAATCCCATGTATTAAAAAAATGCCTACATAGAGAAATAATTTCCAACCAAAAAAAGCAACCTTGGGCAAGGACAGACATACAGATATATTATTGATATATGTATATATATATACATATGTATTGAATTACTTGTCTCTAGCTCAAAGATGGTGCTGTGAGCACTCTGGCAGTGAGCGTTGGTGGCAGTGATGTGGAAGGTGTAGAGTGTGCCGCACTCCAGATCTGGAATGTTACAGGTGGTGGAAGAGACCGCACAGCTAGAGTTGTGACCGCTGACCTCTTGGGCAAGCACACTATAACTTTGAGCTCCATCCGAGGCATCCCACCTCACCCATGCTGAGTTGGTAACACAGTCCAAACTGGCCACCGGGTTCCTTGGTACACATGGAGCTAGGGAAACAAAGATCAGAAATAAATAAATAATTGAAGCTACGTTTCTCACCTGTGTGCCATAAATCATTTCATCAGATTTCATCAGAATCCAACCTGGAGACAGGCATTTGGAATCTAATCTTGTCACTGTTTGGTCTCATTTACCTGTCAGTCAAGCAGAGGCACCAAAATTAAATTGAGACTGATGAATAGTGAAATACTGATGAATTAGTGAAATACTCCTTGTAGCAGTAGGAACTCGAATAGATTCCTCCTAGTCTTGGTGTACCTGAAGAGACCTGTATGGTGGTGCTGGGTATGCTCTCGCAGGTATCTCTTATTGACACAGCGGTGAAATTGTAGCTGTGTCCACATCGTGTGTTCTCTACGAGGCATCCGGTGCTGTTTGAGTCACAGGCGAGATACGCCCCGCTGCTGCTCACCCCTTCCACGTGGAAGGCCTCTGCATCAGGGTTGTGGGACCAGGACACAGCCATGATATCCTCGGCACACTGTACATCCACTGCCATCTCCTGGGGAGGACAGGGGGCTGGAGGGAGAGAGGGAGAGTGAATGAGAGAGAGAAAGCAGAAAGGGATGGAGGGAAAGAGAGAACGTGAGTAAGGGATATCCGAATATATAAAGGGGAGTCCATTTAAGGAATGGGGGGAAGAAAATGATTACAGAAAAAGCTCTTGCAAAAGGTTATAATTGTATCTTCTTTACCGTTAAAAGGATAATTTCAATTTGATGAACTGCAGTTTCACCAAAGAAGCAGCATGGGTTTTGGAGACCTTTTAAACCTGTTTTATCCTCATGAACTTGAACTCAAGCAGAATTGTGATTTACAATACTCTTACAGTCAGTCTAATCACACCCAGCCTGTCAAAACCAGTCTTTATGAAAAAATCTGATCTTCACCTGTGTGTACGTAGACCATGTCACTCTCCACACTAATGCAGGATTCATCCCGACCAAACACGCTCACGTTGTAGGTCTGTCCACAGAGCAGGCCGCTCAGCTCACAGTAGGTCATGGTATTGTTACACTCGGTCGAGTGGTTCCCGTCCTCTGTGATGCCTACAGCGAGGTAGGAGACTGCTCCACCGGCACGCTCCCAGGTCACAGCAATGGAGTTTGAGAGACACTGGAGGGAGGCCCGGATGTTGGTAGGGCTGCAGGGCACTTGGAGAGAGAAAGACAGAAAGAGATTAGGATTCTATCCCGGTCTGAAACAAAATAAACAACTTATACCCACAACTCCCCAGATGTATGCATTAAAAATTACCAGAGTAAATTATAAACTTTTGTTTCCCTACTTGACACACAACTCCCTATTCCCCAGACTGTCGTTCACAGCAAACTATACAGACACTACAGCAAGCTACTGAAAGTATTTGAAAAATGACAGATGCCAGTGAATGGTGCTGTGTGCTGGATCCTCTACCTCTCTATTTGGACTTGTGTGTCTTGCTTGATTTTGATTATATTTTATTCACATCACTGAGTAAGAGGGTAGGATTCCAGTAGAATTACACACAGCACCTTTAATCATGTGTATAATGTCTGGAGGAACCGGGATGTTTCCAAGAATGAAGATGATGTGCCTGGTCATGGACAAGTACACACCTCAGCATTTAAAAACTATAAACTACTTTCAACCCATAAACACATTTTGATCCAGAGTGCTTACCAGATTCCAGGGTGAGGTATGCATTGCTGTTATTACACTCTCCATCCTGTGCTGTCACTGTCAGGTTGTAGGGCTGCCCACAATGCATACTAGGTAGCTGGCAACTGGTGGCATTGCTGTTACAACGGATCATGTGACCATCAGGGCCAATTGCATGCACCAGGTAGGCAGTCACACCCTCTCCTTGTTCCCATGACACCAAACCAGTATCACTTCTGCACTGCATCTTTGCGACCACCCTCTGGGGTATGCAAGGAACTGCAGACAAAAGTAAGAAAATGAAGAACCCAAGTTCTTAAAATACAAATACAAAGATCCGTGATTAAGTTTGATAGCATCCCACCCACTTACCACAGCTCAGAGCAGTTTAGAGCAGCTCAGCATAGATTTTGCAGGCATTTGAGCGTCAAAGTCATACGTTAATAAAATGTTGACTGTACCTGTGTTGAGCTGCACCACACTGCTTTCAGCACTAGTACAGCTGTCATCGGAGGCTGTAACAGTGATCGAGTAGGAGAGGCCGCACAGCAGCTCACTAAACTGGCATGTTGTCCCGCTGCTGTTATGTGATGACATGTAGCCGCCATTCCCCTGAGCAACTACTGTATAGGAGATGGCTCCATTGCTGAGCTCCCAAGACATAGAAACAGCCCCAGTTTCACAGTCCAAGTTGGCTATCACTTGGTTTGGCACACAGGGTACTGGGACGGACAGAAGAGTGTTAATCTCATGTGGATTCATGTGATGTGTAAAGCACAACTGACTAACATAAGATCTTATGTTAAGCATTTCAATTCATCTTAATTTCAAATAATCGACATGATGTATACTAGCTGTATACTAGGTATACTAGATGTTATCTCACATATAATATAAAGAGATCTTCCTGAGTAGAAAAAAGCCAGAGAACTTTGTGTAAGCTATTACACTTTGCTAATTCATCTCTATTTTTTATCTCTAGATGATAATGTTATTTTATAGTTTATATATTCCAACTTTGTCCTTTCGGGTGTAACTTTGATCAGTCTCACCTGTGTGCAGCTGTGTGATGCTACTTTCAGACACGTTGCAGCCATTGTTGATGGCAGTTACACTGATGTTGTAAGTGAAGCCACACATAAGGTCTGGGACAACACAGGAGTTATTGTCTGTCTGGCAGCTAGACATGTGTTCCTCCAGGCCGATAGCTTGGACAATGTAGGAGTCTGCGCCACTGCTGGCCTGCCATTCCACATGGGCCGTGTTAGTAAGGCAGTCAAGCACAGCCACAACAGCCTCAGGAGGACAGGCCACTGAAAGAGTGAGAAAGAGAAGACAGTTGAGAGACAGGAAGAGAAAAAGAGGGTTGATATAGGAAGTTGGGAGGTTTATAAAGATAGGAAACACAAGTATGCACGATGCCCCTCCTCCCTAGCTGGTCAGACTCGGGGTCTACCCTGGACCTACCTCATTCATTTGAGAGATGTCCTGGCTGATCATAGGTGTGACGCTGCGATGTTAATTGACATAATTCGCAGGGGCTTTGCTAAACAGCAGGAGGGCTGTACCACCTACCTCTGTCAATGTATCTTAAGGTTTGTGACATTCACAGCACTCACGTGTATATGTACAGTCACAGACACAGTAAAACACCGACACAGGTTTTGTGAAACATATTTTCTTTCACTTTTGTTTACTATTAATGATGGTATGAATTTATAGTCCTTCCCCCTTGCTTTAAACAACAAGCCCATTTGGAAAAGAAGTTCTGCTGAATAGATATGACTTGATAGGATGTGGCCACAATTAATGCCAAATGGATTTAAAATGGCCCAACATGAATCTGCTTTGGAAAAGTGCTAATGGTATTATCCTTACCAGAGGCCACTTGCACACTGGTGCTGTGGTTGCTGTCACATTGATCGTCTGAGGCCACCATGGTCACAGAATAGTTTTGGCTGCAGAGCAGGCCAAGCAATTCACAGTTGGTGTAGTTTGTGGTGCAGGTGGAAACATGGCCATCGGCAGATTGGGCTGTAGCAGTGTAGGAGATCGCACCCTCACTGTAAGCCCATTCCAACAGGGCTGAGTCTGTGAAGCAGTCTAAAACTACCCCTTTGATATTGGGCGTGCAGGGAACTGAGGGACAAAGAGGATGAGAGATGGAGAGGGCTTAATTTAAGTTTATATACTGTAAGGTATCTTACCTGGTCGGGCATATGACAGATACATTCAGTTCGAGATGATAAATGAAGATTTACTGAAATATGAGCTGATTCAATGACAACTAAGAGTCTGAGTCTTAAGGTGGGTTGATTCTTAGAAATAGGATATCAGCTGTTACTTGTCCTTTTACTTTTTTTATCTGTGGTATTTCTACTTCCTTGGCTTGCATGCAGTAAATGACACAAGATGTGAAAATGAAAGTCATTGCATTCTATGTTTTGCAATGTGCCATTTTTTTCCGTTATTTTATCATTTATTCAACATTAAAATTCCCAGAAAAATAGCTTGACAGAAATGAAACCACTGCCACTAGCACAGCTCTAGGTGAGTTCTCTAGATTGTATATGTATGTGAGTCACCATAAAGGTCACAACTCCACAAATCAAGTGAATTAACATATCAGACTTTCTTGAATAAATCAATCCTGAACCTTTATGATTTTTTTTCTGACCTGAATGGAACACTGCAGCTTGGCTGGGCAAACTTGAGCACATGTCATCCAACGCCATCACCTGGACAAAGTAGGATTCCCCGCAGGTCAGGTTGGTCAAGGTGCACCATGGTTCCCTGCTCTCACAGGAAGACACTATGTCCAAATTTTGAGCCACTGCATTATATGACAGCGCCCCCAGGCTGACATTCCATGATACCACTGCAGTGTTGTTGGAACAATCCATCGTCACCTTCACATCAGTTGGAACACAAGGTACTGGAGGCAAACAGAGGGAAGTGACATCAAGGTACTGCTTTTTGATAAGCTAACTATAGTGACAAGCCAGCATGTCAGATTCAGTATGCTTGAGTTTATTTGTTTATTCTGACCTGTCAAGTCAAGTCAAGTCAAATTTATTTGTATTGCTCATTATCACCTCCACAACATGGGGACTAATTAGGACACGTAAAACTCGACTTCTCTCTCTCTACTGAACAGGTAGTATTTCACATTAATTTCACTGTGACGGGGTGTTTGTTCATTCTTGTTTGTTCATTCCTTTATGTTTGATTCCCACCTGACTGCAGGATGCCAGCCTCACTGGGATCAGAGCTACATTGCTGGTTGGAGGCTGTGACTGTGACTGTGTAGTTCTGTCCACAGCGTAGGTTGGGCATGCCACAGTGTTCGCTAACTGACAGGCAGCTTTCTGACTGGCCATCTTCATGCATCACACTGGCGGTATAGAACTCCGCCCCAGCAGAGCCCGTCCATGTTACCACAGCAATGTTGGAGTAACAGTCAATGGAGCTGGAGACAGCAGTGGGAGGGCAAGGCTCTGTCGAGAAAAGAGATAAGATGATCTTCATTTTAAATAAATAATAAATAAATAAATAAATAAAAATGCTAATTTCTACCTGTCTTGAGATGTGCAGGTGGGCTGGGGGCGCTTCTGCACACAGAGTCTGTAGCTTCAACAGACAGGATGTACTCTTTTCCACACAGGAACTCTGAGATGAAAGCTGAAGTTTCATTGGTGCTAAGCTGCACCTTGTGCCCACTGCTGGTCTCTGCTGTCACAATGTAGGACTCAGCAGCCTCACTAGCATCCCAAGTCAGTGAGCTAACCTATTCAGCAGAATAGAATAGAGCTCTTTTAGATTTTACATTTTTTGGAAAGAAATATCTGGAGTAGTACTTTGACTAGTACATAAGCTTTAAATAAATTGTGCACAACTGCAGCACATTTGACAAAGCAAAAGTATAAAACATTAACCTTGGTAGAGCAGTCCAGAGAAGATCCCAAGCCCTGGGGTACACAGGGTGCTAGGATTAAAAAGAGAAAAGAAGAAAAACAAATGGTCATTCTTAAAACTACTTCTTCGGTTTGTGATATCTTTCAAGAGAAGAAGTTGAACCGTACCACTTGTGAAGACCCTGTCAAATGTTTCACATCTGAGGTTCTAAGATGATAGATCAGTGTTAGTAATGTTAGCTGCTTACCCATATGTATCGATGTGCTGTTGCTAGGTAAACTACTACACATGTAGTCGTTGGCGATAACGTGGATGATGTAACGATCACCACAGTGCAGGTCATCCCAGGTGCAGCTAGTTGTGTTGGTAGTGCACATGTGGGTGTGTCCATCCAGGCCCACTGCCACAGCTGTATAGGACTCTGCCCCATCACTCTGGGCCCAGCTGACAGAGCCCAGACTGTCCTCACACCTCGTGTAGCTCTCTACGTGATGCGGCACACAGGGGGCTGAGGACAGAGAAGAAGGAGACTCTGTGTGGTTACACAAAGATGGGCAGACCCCAGTACACACACATATGCATGCCACATGCATATGGCATTGTATGTGCGTTGATGTATAAAAATTGTGAACACATGAACCCAAACTTGCTTATATCAATATAGTCAAATCTTAAAAGATGTGTACCTGTCTTGAGTTCGGCAGGCTGGCTGACATGGCTGTCACATCGGTCATCCTGCGCTTTGACAGTAAAGTTATACGTTTGTCCACAGGGCAGTGCTGTCTCTAAGACTGTCTCATTGGTCCGGAACTCTGTGACATGTCCCAAGTCTCCCTGGGCTGAGACCACATAAACTGATGCCCCCCTGGCCTCAGACCAATTCAACACCACTGTCTCATTGTCACATGACCCAATAGCTGTCATGTCATCCGGCTGGCAGGGCTCTGAAGAAAAAGGAGTAGGGCATTTGTATCATACACATTATATTTAAAAAAAAGATGGTGGCCTTTGCTATCGTGGTCATACATGTAAAGGCCTCGCTGCTCTATCCCTCAACCTGTTAATGAGGTTGGAGGAAAGTTGCAGTCAGTTGAGACTGAAGAAGTCACTTTGAAGAGTGATGAAATGTTTCTCTGACTAAATGTCGTCTTCAGATTAAGTGATTCAACTTTCGGGGCCCTCCGGTGGCGTATGGGGTGATGGCACCTATGTTCAGTGCATCTCTCCGTCATGTAGTTGAGTGTTCGATTCCCGGCTGTACCGTTTCCAACCATTACATTACAACCATGGCCAGAGGTCCACAGTTAGTGTGTCATAATTGGCTAAGCCTCACATGGGTATAGGGGTTAGGTTGGATAAAGTATTCTGGGTTCACTAGTGTCCCCCTCTGGGTGGTCCAGGCCTCTTGGTTAAGTGAAGGGAAAGTACTCTGCTTCATTCTCCTCTGACGGCCAAGCACTGTGCTTTCCCCACCAGACCATGATGTGTGGACTAGTGAGGGCTAGTGGTCATGTGACTTGGAGGAGACACATGCTACCACTTCCTCCTTCCTGTTGATGGTCTAGAGGGGATCAGAGAGACTGACCCAGCAGTAGGACACTCAGGGAATTAAGGTGGGGGAAAGAGGGGGATTAAAAAATGTTAAAAAGAAAAGAAAAACAGTGATTCAACTTTCAATAGATCGAAGTGTCAATCAATCAATCAATCAATGAGCACTACCTGTCTTTATCTCCACAGTACTGCTAAGCTCACTCTGACACATGCTATTGTATGCAGTGACTGAGAATTGGTAGGTCTCCCCGCAGCGCAGGTCAGAGAACTGGCAGGAGGAGCCCGTAGAGTTGCATTGCATCATTCCTTCTGTGGAGCAAGAGGCAGATGCTATATAGGACTCCACTCCTTCCCTTTGTTCCCAGTATAGGTTAGCTGTACTGGTCCCACACTGCAGATCCACCCCAACATGCAGAGGAGCACAGGGGCCTGAAAGACACATTCAGTTTGAGATTTGACTTATGTTGAACGGAATCATGTTATTTACATAATCAATAGATTGCCTTGGTTCCCCAACACCCTGATGTGGACCTTGTTAACCCAAGCGATGTCCGAGGTGGCATGACTCTCACTCATATCTGAGGTATGTAGCTTGTATAGGATTAAGATAAGATAAGATATTCCTTTGTTAGTCCCACAGGAGGAAATTACAGTGTTACAGCAGGAAATCGCATTAGTAGCCTTTGCGATAGATTATTATTGGAGACCTGTCTCAAAATGGGGTTAGAACCCCCAATCACCATCATAAAAGCCAACATTCTTTTCTAACGAGCTATACAGACACTAATGATAAGCTGAGGTTTCGGTCATGTCGTTCATTCAGTTTTGATCCATTTAGTATCTGATTCTGTGTTACTCACGAGTGCTGAGGCTGACCCCGGTCTTGGTCTCAGTTTCACAGTGTTCATTGATGGCAGTGAGGCTGAGGTTATAGGTCTGACCACACATCAAGCCTGTCATGTTACAAAAGTTCTCTGTGGTCTCACAGGAAGCACCGTTGCCGTCACTTCCTGTGGTAGTCAGCAGGTAGGAGTGGGCTCCATTGATCCAGCTCCAGGTGATGAGGGCCGTATCATTGTCACAGTCCAGCTCCGCCTCCACCTCTTCAGCCTTACAGGGTGCTAGAGAGAGAGAGGGAGAAAGATGGACAAGGTAATTCGACTTTAAGTGGAGGTGGAGCGCAGACCATAGACATTGTTGGATTGACTTCTTTAGATGCACTGTAATGTAAGGTATCTATAAACCTAAACAGAGACATAAATTTTCACATGGAGCTCAACATAACAAATAATATTGAGAATGATTTTAATAAAAATCCAGAAACAGATGAGAGGACCAGGAGTCACAACAGCACATCTCTTAATCATAGAAACAGGATGATACCTGAGACTAGCAAGACAGCAGTGGAGTCGGTGCTGTTTAAGGTCTCTCCCATAGCGACAACCCTGGTATAATAAATGGTTCCACAGTGGACACCCTGTATGCTACAAAAGGTCTGCACACTGTGGCATGACAGAGAGTGGCCATCCCGCCCATCCAGAAAAGCCATGTAGCCCACCGCCCCCAAACTCATCTCCCACGACACTGTGCCCATATCACTTCCACAGCTCATATGGGTCTGTATGTTGTTGGGTGGGCAGGGCTCTGAGGGCAAAAGAAAATGAGAAATAAGGTGAAAGAGGACATAACAAGACATAACAAGATATAACTCAGGCTTCGCTAGATTTTACATACATATATAGATTTTGTGTGTGTTGCATTTATCATTCATACAAAACCATAGCTAGTAAAAGTAACTGTTGCTATTCAGGTCAGAAATCATGACATCAAGTATGATAAAGACTTCTAATTTATGAATAGTTTGAGATGTATATTCAAACACACTTAGAGTCATATTTGTTCTTAAATACCTGTATTAATGATGACTGACTCGGTCGACGTGACCACATCTTGACAGGCCTGGTTGTGCGCGGTGACGGTGACATTATAGATTTGGCTGCAAGCCATGTTGTACAGGGCACAGTAAGTGTCGTTGGTGGTACAAGAAACGGTGAGGCCCTCAGCTGTCACACCGACAACCGTGTAGTATTGAGCACCGTCACTCATGTCCCACATCACCTGGCCAATGGTCAGGCTATACCTGGTGGTGATGTGATGAGGAACACAGGGCTCTGGGAGAGAAGATGAATGTATATGAGTGAACAATATGTTGGATTTTAACTGTTGAACAAAACCACAAAAAAACACTTTAAAGTTACAAATGCATCATTTATTGTTAAAAGAAACTTGATTTAGTGTATGTTAGTCTTGAATTGCTATTCATTTGCTGAGGTTTTCAAATTCTTAAATAATAGATAATTTGGGTCTAGGTGCAGGTCACAAGAAACAGTTTACAAGTCAATATCAGCAATTACCTCAGCTAGAAAAACTTAAAACAGTTTTTAATATCTGTTTGAGCAAATAGTTCAACTTGAGTTTGTGTGTAACCCCTAAGACATTGTTGTGACTCTTTACCCAGACAGTATGCCATTGCTCACCGCTGACCAGTTGTCCTGTCATGTAAGCCACCCCACTGCAGGTCTCTCCTTGGGCCTTGACAGAGATGGAGTATCTCTGACCACAGGCCAGCCCGCCCAAAATACAGTAGGTGTGGTTGGTCTCACAGGTGAGGGCATGGCCACTCACACTGTTGGCTGTGGCAATATACGACAGAGCTCCCTCACTCATCTGCCAGGACAGCAATGCCGTCTGCAACTCACAGTCCATCACTGCCCTGATAGCACTCGATGCACATGGAGCTGAGATTGAGAAACAAGTGGGAATTAGGAGGGCCATAACCTTAGCATACTGAAATAGTGAATTGCTAATCTGTTTTATAACATTTGACATGCATTTCTTATAAGCAGATAGATAGGTTGGACTGAAAATCAATATATCTATCAATATCAGTGATCATTGATTATATCAATTATCAACAGAGACAAGACTATACCAGAGACAAGACTATACCAGGCACTGGATCTTAAGTTTGAGTTTATCGATATTGAGAATTTAGCTATAGACAACATTTGGTTGAAGTGGTAAAGGTCATGAGCTGGTTTATCTTACAAATATTGTGTAAATTTAGAGCCCTCTGAAGATGTGGCTGTCATTTGCCGAGGCTTTCTGCACCACTGTGATAGGGTTAAAGATATGCAAAAACCTGTGTTAACCTGAATGTGTGTCGATGACATCGGTTGGCAGGCTATCACAGTATCCATCAGATGAGACTACAGAGATGTGGTAGATCTGTCCACAGCTGAGTCCCGTCACGTTACAGGAGCCCTGGGACATGGCCTGGCAGGTGGTGGACCGACCATTGCTGTCCTCCACTGTGGCCTTATAGGAGTCAGCTCCAGAGCTCTCAGACCAGTACACAGAAAGACCATTATCTTCACACTCCACAACAGTGGAGATATTCTCTGGCGTGCATGGGACTGCAGAGAACAGAACGCAAAAAAAGTCAAATGAAAAGGCTGAAACTTACTTTTTAACATAATTTACACAAAAAGACAAGAAGCAGGTTACCGTTGAAAACTGAGACTTTTTGATGACCTTGAAAGTATCCATCCCTCTGATAGAATCCAACTTTCAACAGAATGCTTAAAATATTGGATATTCTAAAAAGTGATTGCTGTCTTTCAAATGTGAACATTTGTTCAAATCAATATACGGGACGTCAAGAAGACGTAATGATTTCGGTGTTGCCTTTGACAATTCAGTAACCTTCTATGAAAATACTATTAAAATAGAGGAATGTGTGAGAAGATCCAGCATATATCGGGGTAAACGTATTCGTACCAGTCTTGATCTCCACACTATCACTCTTTTCACTGGTGCAATCACTGTCTTCTGCCACTACAGTGGCTGTGTAACGCTGCCCACAGTGCAGATCTGTTAGCTCACAGGTGTTCCCATTGGAACTACATTGATGTAGGTGGCCGTCTGTAGCCAGAGCCTCCACCCGGTACTGCTGACCCCCTTGGCTGTGATTCCAGGACATGGAGGCCACATTGTTGCTACAGCTCAGACTAGCTTGAAGGTTCTGTGGGATGCATGGCTCTGTGGAGGAGAGGAGTCAGGATATACTTTTCTTTACAAAAAAGGGTGAACCAATTTATCAAGGTACAGTGTTTATTGAAAGAAAAATTTGATCACAGGTGACATATTCAGTCTAAGCTGACTGTCGGAATCCCCACCCTTATGAACAATACAGTTCCATAAAAACCAAATCCGACAATGGTTTTAAATGCAAATTGGCCATTGAATTGAGTTTCAATGGTAATGTGTACTATATTTGGGATGTGTGATAATGGGATATACAAATAAGATTGATTTGACTATTCAGAGGATTGGAGAATAGTTGCAATCACAGCATGTTAAGATGGTGACAGATGTACTCTTACCTCTGGCTTCAGGGCATGTTATGCCCTCTTCACAAAGATGGCTTCTTTGACTCACCATTTAAACTAGAATCCTTCTCTATCAAGGATGTGCACATCTTTATTCTGTATCTGGATGAACTGATTCAACCTTTTTGTGATTTTCTTACTTGCATTGCTGGGCATCCTTAAAGATGCTTTTCTTTACTTAAATAAAACCATATACATCCCTGTGTGTGTCTTTGTTCCATACCTGTCCTGACTATAGTCCCAAGGCTCAGTGAGCTGTTGCAGGTTCGACCCTCTGCAGTGACCAGGAGCACATACATCTCTCCACAAGGTAGGTCCATGATATCACAGCTGGTGTTTGCCGTTGCACAGCAGGTAGTCTCACCATCTGTGCGTTCCAGGGTGGCTGTGTACATCAATGATCCATAGCTGGGAGCCCAGAACACACTCACCGTGCGGTTCTTGCAGCCTGCAACTGCCTGCACATCCTGGGGAGGACAGGGAGCTGGGGAAAGGGGGTTGTAGTGTTGAAAATTATTTATTATGAATCTGCTGAAAGTTGTATTTGCTCTGCAAAAACAAATCACAAATTGGTAATCATTTTGGTTTTTGACCTTTCTTCAATTAGAATTAAAGTGCGTGATATTACCTTATCAATTATTAACAGGGTTGCCACATGTTTTACCTTGTATTACTTTTTAATGTTAAGATGTACCTGTCTCAGTCATGACAGTGTTGCTGGGTGCACTGGAGCACTGATGGTCACGGGCAATGAGGGTAAAATTGAGGTTTTGCCCACACTTCATATCTGGAATGGTGCACATGCTCTCTGTGGAGTTACACTCAAACATCTGGGTGTGACCCTGGCTATTAACTGCCATGACGACATGGGACTTGGCACCGGCAGTCTCATCCCACATCACCCAGGCTGATTCTGATAGACAGTCCATCTCCACTTCAACATGGTGCGGTACGCAAGGAGCTGGTACCAACCAAGAAAAGGTTAGAAATGAGGGCGCATATATGTTATATGTTCAAATCATACATGGACATGTAAGCTACATATGTTCGAGTCTTGCTTATCAGGCCTTAAATACAATGATTTTATTTTCCTACTTTGACATTGGATAAAGTCTGTAAATAAACTACTAGACCCTGTATCAACAATATCAACGTCTAAACAAGCAGCTTCCCAATTGATCGGCTAGGTATGTGCACTCTTACAGACCCAGTACTAAACAGCTGGAGCCACCAGAGAAGTCTTAATTTCCACAGGCTAAGATTGTTGGAAACAACACATGATGGGAATGGAGAAAATGAATGTTCTAAAGCTTTCAAGAAGGATAGGATGCAAGACCCGTATGTAATAAGATGCTCCTTACCGGTCCTGACCAGTTGATGGAGGCTGTCTGTGCCAACACAACCATCCCTAGATGGGGTGATGGTCACATTGTACTCTGTCCCACACTCCAGTGTACTGAGATCACAGCCCATGTCTGCCGTACTGCAGTTGTGGTGATGACCCCTGGAGTCAACTGCTGAAACCATGTATTGGACACCTGCCATGCTGTGGTTCCAAGATACTGCGACAATGTTAGTGTCACAGTCCATCTCCGCAAGGAAGGATGCTGGAGGACAAGGGGCTGTATGGGAAAGAGGGGAGAACGACAGTATCGGGAGAAGGAAGTGGGAACAAATGGGAAGGTGGGAAAGATAGATGTGAAAGGGAGGAAGAAGAGGAAGGGGAGAGGGAGTGGAGAAATGAAGGGGAGGTTATAAAGAAAACAAAGACGAGGGGAGGAGTAAGAACTTTTTTAAAACTCTTCCAAAATTTTACTTGATATTCTCTTTTTGGGGTAAATGAACCAACACCATTTTGCATTTTCTATAATAATTATTACATGAGTTTTTAATACAGTATATTCAGTATATAAAGTGTCTATGTAAATTCTCGATAACATGATTTGGATTCTCCCTACCTGCAGTGAGCTGGTGTGTGGGACTGTGTGAGCTGTTGCATCCCTCATTGTGGGCAACCACCACAACACTGTAGTTAAGACCACACTGCATGTTGGATACCAAACAGTGGGGTTGATCTGTTTTGCAGGCAGTTATGTTACCCTCATTGCTCTGCACAGTGGTATGATAGAGTTCTGCTCCACTACTCTGTTGCCATGTGACATTGACGACACCAGCCAGACAGTCCAGGTGGCTATGTACATCATGTGGTACACAAGGAGCTGTGGAAGAGAAGTTTAAGAAAATATAATAGTCCACTTAATCACATGATCCATCTGTCAATCTATTTATTTGTGTGTCTGTCTCTGAACCAGCTGTGTATCCATTTATGTGTCTGTCCAACCAATCAATCAACCAATCAATCAATCAATCAATCAATCAATCAATCAATCAATCAATCAATCATCATGTCATGGTTTATAAAAAGGGTGTAGTTCAGTAGGCTTTATAACAATTAAAAAACATCAATAAACAATGATCATCAATATTTTATCTCCAGCTAGATGTCTAATTTTTAGTCTGAACCAGAACTTTTTTATTGTCTTGAGCAGGGATTTATTACCTACCGGTGTGAACCCTGTCAACAGAGCTTTTGGCCCCCCTGCAGTTTTCATCGACACCAGCAGCATATACTTGGTACTCCTGGCCACAAAGCAAACCAGCTATCTGGCAGGTTGTGTTGATGGTGCTACACATGAGACGGTGGCCCTGTGCAGTCTCAGCCACAGCAATGTAGGTTACTGAACCATTTGAAGCCTCCCAGGACACTGAGATTGTGTCTGAGTCACAGGAGGACTTGATGTTCAGCTGAGTAGGTGGGCAAGATGCTGGAGTAGAGACAAATTGGAGTGTCAATTCAGTGAGTCAATGTGAAGAAGCAATAAAATATTAAAAACCAATTTCAGTTTTGTAGCACATGTGATACACACCAAGTGGGACTAATAACAGTGCAAAATGATTGCTGTCATGAGCCATGAAGAAAAGCTCATCATTTGAACAACTGTCCAAACAACCTAAAATATCTTTTTCATGCATCAATAT
>OMLC01047429.1:0-16370 GCA_900302585.1 Regalecus glesne | reverse complement strand
GTAATGTGGATGACTGTGATCGAGATGTCCATGCAAAAGGAAATCAATGGGATCAATCAGTAGTGGAGTCCATGTATGAGAGGTCCAGCTTACATGTCACAATTAGTCCTCACATTGTGGAGGTGGACATGGACTTAAATGAAGCTTTAGTATTAAGGCTGGATGCCCCTCCCTATGCCCTGTTAAAGGGGGTTTTGAGGGAGTTGTTTCTTATTTGATGTGAGAGTCCAAGGACAGGGTGTTGTATTAATGTAACGTCAACTGAGGCAAATTGTCAATTTGGGATAATGGGCTATACAAATAAAATTGACTTGACTTCATTATGCCCTGGTGTGGGTCTGAATCCATAGCCTCCAGCTTGTCATTTTCCGAAGCATGCACTCTACCACTGAGCTACTATGGCCCCTGTTCAAGTACTATCACCATCTATGTATAAAGAACATGTAGATTTAGAGGACAGTGATGATGGTGTCCTTGCATAAACATAAAGGACTTAGATGTAGACGATTACGATGACAGTGTGAGTTAGATTGATGGTGCCAGTGTTGAAGGACCCCACATATGTCATCTATGGACTTTGGTGCTTCAGTGTCTTTGATGACTCCACATGACATAGGTTGTTCAGATAGGGTTGATCATAATCTGGATGTCCCCCAGATGTATTCAAAATCACAGACTTTCTCCTATAGAGAAGCTGTGTGGTGTGTGCCATGTTTTTTCTGATTTCTCTCGATTTTTGCCATCACTACACACCAAGTTTTAGCTCAAAATTGGCTGCAAAATCCTTCATTCCAATCCGATATCCATACCCTTTTGCTTTGGCCTCTTCATTTCATAGATAGTTCTGCCCTTCAGGTTTAATTCTGTCACTCAAATTAACATTTGTTGCACCCTAAAGCTCATTAATAATATTGTCAGGAAATATGCTCTAAGCTCATCCTTTTATGAAAGCATCTTGTGTGGGATTGTAGACACTTAATACATATTTTCAGGGCTACATGCTCTGCAATCAGCTTCCAGAGCTGCTCCCCTGAGAGGAGTGCTGAGCTGCTACAGAAGCCCTGCCATGTTGTGGTTTTTAATTTGATTGAAATTGAATAAAACTGCCACAGAAGGAGTTTCTTTCTGCAATGTGCTTGCCCATTAAGTGATTTGGGACAATTTTACTCATTATTCATAGTGAAGTTGACAGCCATGCAACAGGGTGCTGATTCATATAGGAATAAACAATACACAGTGATTCTGGTTTCCTATACAAAGAGACAAATTCCGTCTTGTGGAATGTGCAGAGAATAGGGCTCCTATATCATCAAAGATCAGATGAAATTGATCATCTTCTTTTTCTGTTTTATTACCACATAATACTGGCTGGTGGAATTTGTTTTCTGCATGTTACCCATTCTATTGCACAGGAGCAGTGGGCAGACCGCCACATGGTGCTCAAGGAGCAATTAGGGGTTCAGTGTCTTGTTCACAGACACCTCAATATGCTGCATATTGCCACTTCTCTCTGATTACTAGATGACCGCCCTACCTACTGAGAGCTATGCTGCCCCTTCTTCTCCCACTTTTTCTTTTTCTTCATCTGCTGTGGTACATATGGAAAGGGCATCCAGCTTTAATCCCCCACGCTTCGGTTAATCAAATCATATTTTTTTTGTATAACCTATCTTCACAAAAGACGAATTTGCATCACTGGGCATCCGAGATATGCATTGTAATGTGCTTTGAGTTGTTGACAGACTAGAAAAGTGCTATATAAAAATTAGTCAATTTACTATTATCATTTTTATTATTGTCATCATGTTTTGGATTAATTGATCTTTTTACGAAGTAGGCTTTTCAGCTTAAAAATTGTAACACTCAGGTTTTAGTTCTTCATTGTTCTTAGGTGCCAGCAGGAATTTTGGGGGTTTACAGGGAGGTTTTTTATATGAGGTGTTCGCTGTGGCCGGACCACCTGTGGGTGAATGGTAATATGATGGAAGTAGACTTCACTTACTTTACTAGGAAACATGGCATTACTCTGACTTTTAAGAAGCTTTAATAATGTTGCTATATCATTGTTATATAGTATACATCAGAAGAAAAAAGGCAACATATGAATATTTTAAAAGTAAATAAAGAAAGGCTCAATTGAAATCTAAATGATGCCATTAAATTATCAGCTATTAGCAATTTTAGAAATTAATTTTTTTATCTCTGTTCTCCCCCAATGAATGTAACACCCTACTAACATCCCGGCAAAGACTGGAGGACCCATGTTATTTATCATCTTATAATAGCCATATTCATACATAATGGAGCAGAGTCTCAGGCTGTGGGGAGAAAACACTTCGTTCCCCATTCTGGATTTAAGGGCACTATTTCCCCATGTATTGCCTTTTACTGGAGGTCTGCTATATGTTTTTCGAGAGGCAGTTTAAGCAGATATCTCCAGCAACCTTCTAGGGAAGAGCCTGGATTAAAGAACTCAGTCCACGTTGACTGTTTCAGCCCTGCTAAGGGAGCGCAGAATCTGAATCTTAACGCAGGTTCGATACATTGTCTTTTTTGTCATTTCTTGAAAATTATCCAGTTAGAGGGTTGCATTAAGGCCGTTACTAAAGTTGTTTGTGCCTGGAATATTAAATCTGCAGCCCTCCGTTGGCGTACGAGGTTAAGGCACTTATGTTCAGTGCATCTCTGGGTTATGGAGTTGGGTGTTTGAATGCCGTTTCCATCCACAGCCAGAGGTCCATAGTTAGTGGAGCATAATTCGTTAAGCCTCACATGGGTATAAGGGTTAGGTTGTATAAAGTATTCTGGGTTCTCTAGTGTCCCCCTCTGGGTCGTCCAGACGCCCACGGTTAAGTGAACAGAAAGTACTCTGCTTCGTTCTCCTCCAATGGCCAAGCACTGTGCTTTCCCCACGAGACCGTGATGTGTAGACTAGTGAGGGCTAGTCATCATGTGAGTTGGAGGACTCACATGCTATGGCTTCCTCCTTCCAGTTGGCATTCTAGAGGAGTATCAAAGACTGACCCAGCAGTAGGCAACTCGGGGAATTCGGTTGAGAAAAACAGGGATAAAATTTAGAAGAAATTAAGAAAAGAAAAAGGATGATGATGATAAAAATGATAATAATATTAATAATAATAAGGGGCAGCATGACTCAGGGGGCGGCATGGCTCAGTCGGTATAGCGGTCGCCTGGCGATCGGAAGGTTGCAGCTTTGATCCTCAGTCCTGCAGAGAAGAGTGTTGAGGTCTCCTTGAGCAAGACACTGTTGCCCGAATTGCTCTGCCCTGTGATAGACTGGCAACCTATACAGAGAGTACCCCGCCTTTCACCCAATGAGAACGCAGATAGGCTGCAGTTCCCCTGTGACCCAATTTTGGATAAGCGGTTGACGATGGATAGCTGGATAATAATAATAATGATAATACTCATCCAATGAAATGGCTATGGCCATGACCCAGCAGTAGGCAACTCAGGGAATTCAGGTGGAAAAAAGGGGATAAAGGTTTTAAAAGTGTAGAATAAAAGAATATTAAATCTGCAAAGGATTTGCAGCTATGTATTAAGTATTATTCACTTTAATCTATTTTAAGTATCTGTTCTTGCACTTTTGCTCACCAAAAAAATGGTGTTTAGTTACAAATAATTCCATTTTCTAAGTCGTGTATTAGATAAATGTAAACACCTGGAAAATATAAGCCGAGATGCTGATCTCTTGTCTCATATTCATCTTTTGATGTCAAGCCCAAATGTTTTTAGTATACAGCTAAAGTGAAAGAAAGAAAGAAAGAAAGGATTCCCTTATCAGTCCCGCAAGGGGAAATTTGGATTTCTCTGCATTTTTGACCCAACCTATTGTATAGGAGCAGTGAGCTGCCAATATATGGCGCCACAAACATAGCCACTAGTGCTTTAGTGTTGGCATCTTCCCCACATAAGTAAAACAACAGAAAACAAAGGGGTTCAGTTGCTAATGTTCTTTGTTCTTATAGTACACTCAATCTGTTCGACAAATCATTTTGGGTTTTGTTTTCAAGCTCTCTAATTAAATATCACTGGGATAGAAAGTACAATTCATTTGATTTTCAGGCTTTGTTGGTGGGTCAGTTGCCTGCACAGTGCACACTAATAAACAATGCAACATGCAGGAGCATGGTCGGCAATGTTGAAACGCATCTCTAATCAAATGAACACCGTAAGACATATTCTACATAGAGTGTGCAGAGTGACAAATATACTACTAAATAAATTGGGGAGCAAATAGTTATTCTTTTTGTGATTGAAAAACATCCTCAATTAGCTAGCAATCAAGAAAGTAACAGAGAACGTTTGTACGATTTCACCAAGCAATTTCCCAGGGCGTAACCGTAGCTGAGTGTGAAGCAGCTGGAATGAGGATTAGTACCTCTAAATCTGAGACCATGGTTCTAAGCAGGACACCAGAGGATTGTCCAATCCGAGTAGGGAATGAGTCCTTACCCCAAGTGAGGGAGTTCAAGTATCTCGGGGTCTTGTTCTCAAGTGAGGGGAGAATGGAGCATGAGTTGGACCGGAGAATTGGAGCTGCTGGAGCAGTATTGCGCTCCCTTTACCAAACCATCATTACCAAGAGAGAGCTGAGCCAGAAGGCAAAGCTTTCCATCTACCGGTCAATGTTTGTGCCCATTCTCTCCTATGGCCATGAAAGCTGGGTCATGGCTGAAAGAACAAGATCACGGATACAAGCAGCTGAGCTGAGGTTTCTTAAGAGGGTGGAGGAGGATGGATGGAGAAAAATGAAAAAAGTGCCCCAGGACTGGCTCTGGTGATAACTGGTAGTTAATGCGTAGTTGGCGGTGCTTGGGCTCAACTTGGCCCTGAACAAGTGGACCACAATCTTGTACTTGCACAGAGGCTGGCTGATCTCCCACTGTGGTCACCAGAGGAATCATAGAGGATCGGAGTCCTCACTAGGTACTCTTACTAGATGGTACATTGCTTAATTGTTGGAGATGAATGAATTGTTTGTCAAACTTCATCAGTGCTCCAACCAGACCATTAGTGAGGTTGGGACCCTGTAAGAGTTCCACGTTCAGTGATAAAAAAAAAATCTATTTACATTTTTTTATTGTATTTTTATTTATTTATATTTTTTATTCTTCTTAAATTCATTTTTCTCCTTGAAATGAAGCGGCACAATCAAAAACAACCTGCAGCTTTCCCTTTTGTGGATTGGTCATGCCGTGATGGGGTATGCACCATACTCTGCCATTGTTGCAGTTGTTTGTCTTCAGGATCTTCCACTGTATAGCTTTTGCTCAGCAGGTCTAACATGAAGGTCTTGTAGTCATCGTGGAAACTGGAGTTGTTGGCGAGTTTCTTTCTCAGGTTTCATGCCATTGTTCAGCAACACATGTTTTTTTGCATCATCACATATTAGTTTCCGAGGGGCATCCCAATGCTGTAGTGCCCATTAACTTTCTTAATCTTCTCAGTTACAGACTTCATGAACTGGACATCTTCTAGTGTCATTTCTGACTTTGCATAGTTATATTGCTGAAGCGGCATACATTCCACACGGTTAACCGAGTTTCTGTTGACTGAAGCATTTGACAAGACTGGTCAATACTTGTGGTGGTGGTCCCTTTTTCTTGAGGGCCATTAGCTAGCCAGCCGAAGGCTTTCTTTGCTGTGTAAGGCTCGTCATCTTGGCTGCGGATTATTATCCATTGAAGAGTGAGCGTTCACTCCAATTAATATCCCAATGTAAGAGTCGATCTGCGGTGGCCGTACTTCTTTCCGCAGATACGGCCGTCATAGCAAGTCCTTCTCAACCGGAATATTGTCTTTCATTACAGGTATGTCGGTGTAGACATCTGGCAGGCTTGTGTACTTGTCCTCTTTCCGACCACACACCTCTAGGTCTGAGAGTATATAGCAGGATGCAGGCTCTTCCTGGCCCAGAGTAAGGAGTAGCACTTGAGTCTTCTTACCATGGATGCCGAGCTGTCTCATTAACTTTTCGGAGCAAAAGGTAGAGGAACTTCCCGAGTTCATGAATGCGTAACTATTGTTATGTTGCTCTTCTTGGATTTGATGCACATGGGCATGATAGACAAGATAATCATTACTTCCGGGACTGCTGTGACTTCACTCTTGGCTGACATATCGTCTTGTGGTGTTGAGTGTCTGCTGATAGTTTTGACCTTTCTCAGTCTGGGCACACTTTTGGTTCTCATCCCTTTTGCTTTGAAGCAGGCTTGGATGTCTCTTGGTGCAGATTTCACATATTCCTATCCTTTTAGTCTTTTCCCATGTGCCCTTTAGTCAGACACCAAAAACAAAGTCTTGAAGTTGATTCTCTCTTTGTTTGGCAGGCTTCTTATTTTGTTCCATGTGCTCAAGGGGGGGGGTCTTTTGTTGCAGTACAGACATGGGTCTTGAAACACGTTGCATGTCTGTTTGTTCTTTTAAGGTTCAGAGGAATCCCTTTCATCTGGCCTAAGACGTGTAGCGGAGCCAGTGGTTCTTTTCAACCCGCCTCCCTTGGGAAATCTAGTGCTTGACTTTCTCAAAAAGAGGTGAATCGGTTCAACTAGATCAGAAGTTTATTCGGATACGTTTCGTCACTCAAACGGGGGACATCTTCAGACTGAAGATACTAGCGGGACTAACATCTCTGTGATGTCCTTCTGGTTCAATATCACTCAGTTTCACTTGCCATCCATTGAAGCTTGTACTTATGTTATTGTTGTGTTGTTGTTTTTTCTTTAATTGCCCATACGACGCGTGTCTAGTTGGACGTTGAAGGCAATGTCATTTTAGATGACTCGAAGACTGCTGCTCAATTTGTGTCAGATGGCCGAAGCCTGACGTCTGATGGTTGCTGGTGCAGGCGTGTTCTTGTCAAGGCAGGAATTCATCCCATCATCGTACTTGTTTTCTGTGTTATCATGCTCTTCGAGAACTAGTAGCTTTGCTGTGGACTCTGCGATAGCAGCTTCAACATCTAGCTCCTCCATTTGAGCCTTCAAATGAATCTTTTTGGCTTTTGCCTGTACCTCTATTGGAGCCTCTCTCAACTGCAGTGCCTGTTTTGACTTAAGTGTGGATGCACGCATGAGTAGGGCTGCATGGTTAGCCCACGCAGAGATTATGTATGAGATGATGCTTTGGACGACGTTGAGTGTCGACTGCGTACACTTCGCAATGTGAACTATATTTTTGTGTACGGCGGATGCACTGTCGTCAGGATCCACATCTTCGACAGCAAATTCACCTTGTGTCATCGTGCCATCCTTTGGCGTCCTATACTCGGTATCAGCTTGTCTGTCCACGGCCCTGGCGCACTGTCTTGCCTCAACTATCCATTGCTCCAATTTGGTCAAAAAGTTCTCATATTTCATAAGGTTTGGCTCACTCCAATAACAGCTCATCAGCTTTCCTTTCATCATCTGATGACAGTCCACTAACTGAGTAGATCGCTTCAATAAATTCCCTCAGGGATTTTGAGTAAACACTGAGATGATCATTTTCTACTATAAGTGCATTGGAACCTTTTTTCATGGGCTTTTTTATTTCCTGTTTTGGAGACGAGGTGCGCTAATGAAGGTTTTCTGCGATTCATCTGTTCATCAAGTTTTTTTCATATGTCCTTTGTGGTCAACCTTATTCAATAGGGTCTGATCAGGAGTGAACGGATACATTGTTATTTATACACTGTGAGATCAGGATGATTTGGGACAGGGAGATCAGCATCCTTGGCAATCGGGTATGCTGTCTTGTCTATAAGCTGGGAGAAAGGCACCACTAGTGCCTAGTGGACACACAGACACACACACGGATAAAATAAAAACTGATCGTCTACATTGCACACCACATGATTCATGTGGCTGGCAGAATGCAAATTTTGAAAGCACGAGGTTTAGCCTAGAGCAAGATCAACAGGCTTCCAGTTGTATGTCTATGTTGGACAGACAGCCAAATGCACAGAAGCTGGAACTCCTCTACAGAGACTTTTTTTTCCCCAACATACTTGTTACTGATCCGCAAACTTCTTAAATGCCAAGGCTCTAGCTGGGAGCATTTGGGAGTTTGGGTATCGCTCAGTATAATCGTACCACAAACTGGTTTCACACATCTGATCCAAGACTACAGACCAATGAATCCCTGGAGGCGCATGGAAAACCCTTCTAAAACACACAGTTTATGTTAAAAGAAACTTGCTGTTGGTGGAAGATGAAAATGGCATCATTCCATCTCATTTTTGTTGGACCGCAAATTCAAATGAGCCAAGAGATGTTTCTTGAAGCATTTAGATTGTGAATCGATACGATGTTGAGCCAGTTCAACCCCGAAAGGCTTGTGCAGACCCTGTTGACATCGCACGCAATTTCTATCATTTTGCTCAAGCATGAAACTACTCATCTCTGTACAGCATATTGGTTGCAATACACCAGTTTTGCTGGAGATGCTAAATCACAATCAAGACGCACAACCCTCAACCTTATACTCTGCTCCCTATTTCCAGTGATCGCCAACCTCATTACTGTATTAATTCAATAACTGAAATATGTATGCCTGACCTGCAACCAGGTGTTGTTGCAGGATCCAGATCTTGCTCAGCTCGATTATTGCAATGCACTTTACTTGGGTAACAGTGAGGGCTCCATCCAACATCTCCAGTTGGCACAAATTGCCACTGCTTGACTTGTTATTGGGATGAAGAAGTATGACTCCGTCAGATTTCGAATTGATTTTAGAATTTTCCTGCCAACTTTTAAACCCTAAAATGATCTTGTACTTAAATACTTCTAATTTATCGACCTAATATGTGCCCTCTCAACCAACCCCCACACTATGGGACACTGTTCCTACTGAACTTAGACACACAAAGTCTCTAGCTTCTTTTCAATCTCTTCGTAATCTCCACTTTTCTGTTCATACTTTATATACTGTTCATATTTAACCCTTCTTTAAATTGTGTTTATATATGCTTTAGGTTTTATGCCTCTCTGATTGTGCTCTCCACTTTGCTGCTGTAACTGTAATTTCCCCCTGTGGGACTAATAGAAGGATATCTTATCTTATCTCTTATCTTTAGACTTTTGTCAAGGTGAAAGCTTTCAGAGATGTTTTATGTTTTTATTTATTTATACTGAATTTATTTGTATTCCTGTTTATTTAGTCTCATTAATTAAATGTCTTTACCTCCTCTGTGTGCATCTTCTTTGGTCTTACTGTTATTTTTTTTGCCTTGTCTGGTTTTATTTTTTAAAGCCCAATTAAACATTAAGTGCTATATTAATCCTTTATTGCCATTATTATTGTTATTGCTATTTCTCCCAGTCAAACATAGTTTGGGGGAGAAAAAGCGTTGTATTATAATGCAGGACCAGTGTTAGCTGGTGACTTTTAAAACCATGAGTCTCATAACAAACTTAGCTAAATGAAATATGCAATGCAACAGGTTACATCTGAGGACACAGTAATACAATTTATTAGTAGAGCAAATTTAATGATACAAACTTTATGAAAAAGCTACGACATGAATCACTTGCCTTACTGATATCTTGGTTTATATATTTATATGTACATTTACCCCTGTACTGGCATGCTACAAGGTCTTGACCTTAAAGTATTCAAAACAATAGAAAGGGAAATGGGAAACGCTGTTTCTCTATTCTCGCTTTTCAATGTCCTGACAACAGAATATGTCATCTCCCAATTAAAGTCTACTCAAGAAAAGGAGAAAATCAATACAGAATTAAAATGTATGCATTGTTCTGATCAGTCTTGTTGGAAACTGACCTGCATGACAATCGACATCTCTGTGGTAACAATATTAATCCCTTCACTGTTACTTCGTAGAATGATAAAGGGACTAGTTCTTATATTGCGCTTTTCTAGTCTAGTGACCACTCGGTGTTTTACAGTGAAGGTCTGACATTTACCAAGCCCTGTGGCAGGACACAAACCCGCTGCGCCCTAGAAGGTGCACGCTCTACTGCTGAACCACCAAGGTTCTACTTCACAATTTGCGGAGACGCATAAGTCACAACTGATAATTTTTTAGCCTGGGTGCAACCTTTGAAAAAAATTATCATGATCACAATCATTTAAGAATTAAATATTTTAAGAACTGTCACAGGAATAAAGAGAATTCAATGTAAGGACACTGGTTTCACCATTAATATGTGAAACCACACAAAAGAAACAAATATATTCCTGAATATATGAGCAATCTTTCACTGACTTGTTATTGTCAACCTTCAGAGCTTACACACATCACACAAGAACAACAAACCATCAAAATAATCTCATAGCCTTCTGAATTGAAAATGTACACCAAAGACATTTAACTTCAGATTTTCAGACAACTGCCCAAGTTCAATGCATTCATGAACTTCAATTCTACTGTGCGAATAATGAACACTAACCTTGTAAGCAAAATAAATACAAGCATAAAATACCTGTAATAGATGAATGACTGGACAAAGAATTCAAAAAGGAAAAAGAAACATGTAAACTGGGATATTGTGAGTTAGGGTACGGGGTACTCCAGTAGAGTCAAGAGAGTTCACTCGTCACCACATCTTCATCTTGAAATTAGTGGGTTGAGGACTACTAGACCACACTCTTGAAAAATTGAATCCCAAGTTTAGATCAACGCAAGACTACAACTCTTCTCTTAGACACGCAGGATCTCCAGGCAGTTGTTGTAGCAGATGGCAATCCAGTCAGGTTGCGTGGATGCCCATTGGACGTTGTTGATCTCACCTTCTGCAGTGTAGGCCAGGATAGGGTCTTCAATAGCTCTTGGCATCTGCTGGATGTCCCAGATTAGGGCCTGATGGTCATCCGCTGATGAGACCATACAAAACAAGCATTAAAAAAAATAATCTTTCAAGCTTGGGGCTGTAGGAGGTTAAAAACAGTATATTGGCATCACCCAAATTTAACAGGTGGATTAGAGATATCATTTCATTTCTGAATATGGAAAAAAAACCAAATATACTCTGAAAGGCTCCATACAGTTTTAAGAGAACCTGGTCACCATTCTTGAAATATTATGAGGACATATCTGAGACACATATCTGTGTGTATGTGTCTGCTTTATTTGGTTTTTTTTTTTATTTTCTTCTTTTGTTGTTATTGTTTTCATACTTATGCTATGTGACTGCTCATTTAACATAACTGCTAAGTTACTGGGATAGGTTGGCTAAGGGTGAAATGCAGATACTGAAACTGTATTTGCAATGTGATATTCAGAAAAGCAATACAATTGTTAAATATAAAACAATATATTGGAACAGTAATGACATCTTTAGCTTTACCTGCTGTGCAGATGTGACAGGAGGAGTGAGGGGCCCAGGCAATACCATTGACGCAGGCACGATGGTTGTTGAGTCGTGCCACTGGTGTGCATGGCACACGTACATCCAGGATCACAACCTAACACACACACAGAATTTATTCTAATGTAGAAACTGACACCAATATTCAATGGCCATGTCACTTAGTATCATTACTCAACTCTTTGGGTACCAATGTAATAACATTTTCAAATATGAATAAAAAAAATACAGACTTGCAAATAAAAAGGCCTTGATTAACAGGAAATTATTCAAATCAACCTTTTTCTATGAAAGGTCACTTTCTTATGTGATGTCATAAACCACTTAGGCAATGGCATGACTACTACTTAAACAGTACAAGGAAAAGTGTCTTGATGCATTCTCAATAATCCAGGTAAGGGAATCACAAAAAGGTGAATTGGTTCAACTGGATGAGAAGTTTATTCAGAAATGTTTTGTCACTCAAAACAGGTGACATCTACTGTTTGAACAGACTGTAGCAGCCCCATCCTTATAAACAATACAGTGATACCACACAACAAAAGGCTGGGTTCAGATGCAAGTTGGTCATCGATTGCACATTCAGTGGTAATGAGTACTATTCACAGAGGATTGGGAAATGTGTGCAATGTAAGAAGATGACAGATGTACTCTCAGGCTCCCATCCCTGTTCAAGGATAGTCATTGTGTGGTATCACTGTATAGTTTATAAGGATGGTGATGCTTGCAGTCTGGTCAAACTGAAGATGTCACCGGTTTAAGAGATAAAACATTTCTGATTAAACTTCTTATCCAGTTGAATCGATTCTTCTGTTTTGTGAGTACAAGGAAAACTTACTTCCATGCCATCCATGGCCATTGTGGCCAGGTAGTTAGGGTCTTGTTTGTTCCAGCAGAGACGGAGAAGCGGGTGGTGCTGTGGGTCTTCATAGATGATGGTACTGTGCTCCAGGTGTCGTAGGTCAAACATACGGACAGAACCATCAGCTCCAACGGAGGCAAACATATCCCGACCACCACCTGCACGGCTGAAGGCTATGTCATACACCTACACAAAACAAAGGGACATCACCATACAGGTTAACCTGTTTATGCATTGACTAAATTTGTTTATTTACAAACATATATTTCACAAAAAAATAATTAATCAAAAAATATATAGGCCTCAAAGCTCAATACATCAATCTCATTCATTGAGGATAAACTGAATGACATATGGATTAAATAACAATTAAGCAGAGATACAAACACACCTCTTTATCATGGGCAATGAGTTGGGTTTTAACATGTCCAGATACCAGGTTGACCCGTCCCAATACCTGACCAGTCTCCAGCCCCCAGATGGTACAGGTTGTGTCAATGCTGGAAGTCCCTGCAGAATGAATCAATATTTTATAAACTTAACCTTGACTTTTTTCCTTCAAATCCCAGCAGAATGAATCAATATTTTAGAAACTTAACCTTGACTTTTTCCTTCAAATAATGAGCACTAAAGAGGCGTAACAGACAAGTATACCAGGACCTCAGTACTGGGCTCCCTTGATGGAAGCCACCACAGATCATGTATTCCACCATTGCAATCATAATACAATATACTGCCCTGTAAAGATGACCCAATTCCGATTTTCAGTTTCAGATTCAGTCTGTGTAGGTGATGAAGTCAACTTGAAGATTGTAGTCATATTTGTTTAAAAGGGGCGGCATAGCTCAGTGGGTAGAGCGGTCGTCTGGCAACCGGAAGGTTGCAGGATCGATCCCCGGTCCTGCATACAGCATGTCGAGGTGTCCTTGAGCAAGACACTGAACCCCTAACTGCTCCCCGAGCGCCATATGTTGGCAGCTCACTGCTCCTATACAATAGGTTGGGTCAAAAATGCAGAGAAATCCAAATTTCCCCTTGCGGGACTGATAAGGGAATCATTATTATCATCATTACTATTATTATTATTATTTTCTCACATGGCAAAGATTGGATATGACTTAGCTCAGTGGTAGAGCAATGATTTGGGGAACTGACAGGCCAGAGGCAGCAAGTTTGAACCCACTGTGGGGTGTCATGGAAGGGCATCTGGCCTTAATCTCCTAAACTCCATCTCAATCCATGTCCACCCCCACAAGATGCCGACTAATCATGACATGTAAAATGGACCACCCACCATGAAACCAAGAAAGAAAGCACATGAACCTTGATATTTTCAGATCTAATTTTGACCACATTCATAAGAATAAAGTAGATAGGAATTTGATATTAGCCAATGTGTCTCATTTAATCACACAGCTTGAGATTTTCAAGTAATTGAGAATTACATGTCATTCAAAATGTGACATGTACTTTGAACATAGTTGTTTTGAACCTGGTGTATTTGTGTGGCTGTTTACTTCAGCATCAGTGACCAAACTCTTGTGTAGTCCTGCACATATGGCTTTTGTCAAGTGTAAACCAAAGAGTGTTGAGGTAAGAACAGCAATCATATACGAGTCGGTTTAAAAAGTAGATGTAAATATGATTTTAAAAAATCAAACTAAAAGAGGGCACAAGTTGTTGAGTGTGGCAAACTTTAAGTCTTTTATATATTTGTTCTAGTGTATGCCAACTCCATAAATATTTGAATGGAGACAATATCTTTAAGCTCATTGCACTGGCTCATCACTGTTTAAGCAATTTACATACTCCCTAAGGGCAACTGTAGCAGGTTCAGCATAGAGGTGGGTGTAGGGCTTTATAGGCTATCAAAATGATTGATTGTGCTGCAGAAGATCTCTACTAACTATTGGCAATGGTCCATCCATCTATCCATTGTCAACCGCCCATCTGAAATTAGGTCTTGGGGGAACTGGAGCCTATTTCAGTTCTCATTGGGCGAAAGGTGGGGATACACTCTTGAAAGGTTGCTAGTCCATCACAAGGCTGAGCAATTAGGGGAATACTGTCTTGCTCACGGACACTTCAACACGCTTCTCTGCAGGTGCGGGTCTCAAACCTGCAACCTCCAATTGCTAGAAAACCACTCTACCCACTGACCCATGCCGTCCCTATTGATAAATGGTATATGGACTTAATTTTATAAAGTGCTTTCCTTATCTAATGACCACTCAAAGTGCATTGTGATGACTGTTTCACATACAACTTAGGCATTGGGGATTAGGTCCATATACCCTATTCCTGATGCCCCATGGTGGGATCGATCTTGGAGGCATGTGCTCTACCACAGCTATTGCAGCCCCAAAATAAAAATAAAGTATAAAATCTTGAAATGTTGATGAAGAAAATACCCCATATGTTCAAGACCGATGTTTTAAGACCCACAGTCAAACTGAATCTAAAACATTATAATAATTTTTAAGGGCCTGAGTGATTGGTTGAGTGATGGGGTTTATCAAGAAAAGCGTTGTAAGCCTCAGCATGCATTACATTTCCCCACAGGAAAATGCAGCTGGAAGTTTATACTTTCCCCAAATGCAGTAGGGGTCATGGGATGGTGGGGCCGAAGGAAAATAGGACATACCAAAGAGGGGAGAAAAATAAAAAAGGCAAACGGTAAATTCATCAAATCAATATAGTTTTAAACATCTATCTCAGATAGATTTTCTTACCCAGTAGATTAGGATCTACTTCATTCCAATCAAAGGAGGTGAGTGGAGCACAGAAGTCTGAATTCTTGTTGTTATTCAGCAAGCACTCAAGACGTGTCTCTGTATCGCTGACCTGACAGATAGGGTTTTATATGACAGTGAGAAAACTTAATATAAGCAAGTCTTAAAGACATCTTAAAATAAACAGAGAAAGGAAGCATTCACCTTACTATCTAAAAACAAAAGCAAGCTGGACTGTCTATGGTTACACTAAGGTAGAGCAAGATAGATGTCACAGACATGGATCTCTCTTCACAGATGTGAGACTCAATCCCAATGAAAGTCCACTGATTAACAGGAAATGACCATAACTATAGTTAAGGTACTGACCATGTGTACAAATCATTAGTTTAAAAAATATCATACTCTCCAGATGCGAAGGTAGTCACCACTCGTGGCAAGCAGATCTGGGTAGACCCCTTTCGTATCTGGAATCCACATTATTTTGGTGGTGGGATATGGGTGGTCAAATGTGTTCCTGCAGATGAACTCTGAACTCTCTTCCTCCAGACCAACCAACTGGACCTGTCATATGAGGGGGATAAAAACGTCTTTATTTCAGGTTAATTTTATTTGAATAGCCCATTATAAAAAAATACCTCACTGGGCCTCAACAAAAATGCAATAGTGTTTGGGGACATGTGTAATATACACAGATTGCAGTAACATCCGTACACTTTCAGTGTCTTATTAAATCAGACTGAGTGATCACAATGGTATTGAGTGTTATGTGGAAGCAACAACAAAAGGCATAGCCTGTAGCATGCCGTGGATCCTGTGTAGGGTAGCTGTAACAAAGCAAGCTAATAATAGCTAACTTAAATGAGCTGATATCAATACTTCTCACCTTGTTGTTGTACTCCTCCACAAAGCTACCCAACGCCAACCGAAACCGTTTGTCTGGACGGACGCTCCAGTTCATTGCATACACCGTCCATGGCGCTTCGTATTTGTAGATTTCTTTTCGCTTGCCATGGAGCGACATCCTCGGTTCCCGTCTCCAACCAGCTAGCAAGGTATGCAGTTTCTAGACTAGCACACTGTTGAGATGTTTTTGTGTCCACAACAAGAATTGTCCACGGAAATGTCGGGAATAATCATTCAAATCGATAAATGATACCTCAACAGTTCAAATTAACAAAAATTCAACGCTCACTAAAGGCTAACTGGTAAGAAATCTGCGCATGCGCAGTAAGAGTCACAGTTACCTAGTTGAGCAGTGCTGATGAGACAAAACTGTTTAGCAAAGACAGAACCACCGGCTCGTTCATCCGAAACTGCATTTCATGTAAAATGTACTATTTATATTATTCTAATAACTAAAAAGGAATAAGTATTCAGATTTTCTTCCATTAAGTGTTCTTGCTTCGGTGAAATATACCAGGCTAGAGACAAAGACTA
>OMLC01047428.1:0-12282 GCA_900302585.1 Regalecus glesne | reverse complement strand
CCCTAATCCCCTGAGTGTCCTACTGCTGGGTCAGTCTCTGTGATCCCCTCTAGAACATCAACAGGAAGGAGGAAGTGGTAGCATGTGTCTCCTCCAAGTCACATGACCACTGGCCCTCACTAGTCCACACATCATGGTCTGGTGGGGAAAGCACAGTGCTTGGCCGTCAGAGGAGAATGAAGCAGAGTACTTTCCCTTCACTTAACCAAGAGGCCTGGACGACCCAGAGGGGGACACTAGTGAACCCAGAATACTTTATCCAGCCTAACCCCTATACCCATGTGAGGCTTAGACCATTATGACCCACTAACTATGGACCTCTGGCTGTGGTTGGAGACGGTGCAGCTGGGATTCAAACACCCGACTACATGATGCAGAGATGCTCTGAACATAGGTGTCTTACCCCCCTACACCACCGGAGGGGTCTGAATGAATGAGCATTTTCTACAGGACATTAGGGGCAGCATAGCTCAGTGGGTAGAGCAGTCATCTGGCAATCAGAAGGTTGCAGGTTCGATCCCCGGTCCTGCATACAGCATGTCGAGGTGTTCTTGAGCAAGACACTTAACCCCTAACTGCTCCCCGAGCACCATATGTTGGCAGCTCACTGCTCCTATACAATAGGTTGGGTCAAAAATGCAGAGAAATCCAAATTTTCCCTTGCAGGACTGATAAGGGAATCTTTTTTTTTTTTAACCAGAAGACAACTTTGCTGTGCGTCAACAGAGAAACCCCTGTACCCCAGAGAAACTGTAGTTTCACAGTGAGACTTAACACATTGCCTTAAAACCTAAACCAGTACACCAAAAAAGACTCTGTCAAGTGTATGGAAGCATCCCTATGGATCCTAAGATTAGGATATGATACACAGCACAAAGCACTGACCTTTAACGATGACTTTACAAGAGCTATTGGCATGTTCTCCTCTCTGGTTGGTTAGGCTGATGCTGTAAGTGGCTTCGTCTGCCTTCTGAGCATCTTTGATCCTCAGAGAGAAGACATTGTCTCTCTGGACCATGGTGAACTTGCTACTCTCAAACATGGTCTCTCCATTCTTCAGCCACTTGGCCTTTGCTCCCTCTGAGTTCACCTCACAATTGAGGACAATTTCCTGGTTTTCTTTACCTTCTGTGTCTTTCAGTGGGGTAATAACCTTCAGCTTCTCTGTAAAACAGTAAAGCAAATCAACATTAAAGGGTTGGTCGGCAAATGTCACACTAAATATGTATGGAAACATGTATGTGTGTTTTAGGCTGTTATATGTGAATACTTGATACAAATTGTTGTTAAGAATTTGAGATTGTGAAGGAAAAATATGATGCTATAATAATAGTCTACAATATGTGAGAGATATTGACAGAAGCTCCTCTACAAGGGCCTAGTTAATTGATCATTCTCAAGAGAGAAATCTTTAGAAAGGAATTTAGAAAACAAATGCATAATCACTACTTTCGTCATTTTACTTGTAAGTATGCAATTTGATATGCTAATAATTTGTGTCTTAAAACTTTCAGAAAATTAGTTTGTTTTTCTTTCAGGATAAAGTATTTTTTCTGAGGTAAGGAGGAATTCAAGTGGCAAAGCTTACCAAGCACGGTGAGGTCAGCAGAGGCTCTGGTGGAACCAATCATCACCACATACCCACCCTCATCCTTGAGCTCACAGCTCTTGATGAGCAGAGTTCTTCTCTTGCCATCACTGATCATCTGATACTTGTCTCCTTCTTCCAGATTTTGATTGTCTTTTAGCCATTTGACTTCATAGGTATCCTTGGAGACAGAGCAGACAAACTCTGCCTTCTCTCCCTCCACCACCTCCTGGCTCTGAGGCCTGGACATAAACTCTGCAGCAAGTTCTAAACATGGAAACATTCCAACACTGAGAATTACACATCACATGAATCAATTCCATGACTTTCTCACCCTGAAATATATTTGAAAGTTCTTCAATTGTTTTAAAAAGGATAATGCATAAACAAGACTATATTACATAAAATAGGACTTCATAAAGATCCAAGGTCTCTACCAAATACTAGATTCTCAAGGGGGATTTTATTCTCTACCATTAATTTTCAGAGTTCCGGAGGTTTTGTTGCTAGGACTCAGTCTACAATTGTATTCGCCACCATCCTTCATGCTCAGGTTCTGGATGATGAGGATCCTCTTCTTTCCATCCACGATCTGGTCATACCGGCCTCCCTCAGGTAGCTCCTCATCTCCTTTGTACCAAGTAACATCGGCATCGGGCTTGGACACTTCACAAATCAATTTGATGCTGTCCGTCTCTGTTCCCTCCGCATTGGACAGGTTCTTAGTAAACCTAGCTTCCTCCTCTGCAACATAATAAAGTTGCAATGATTAAATAGGATCGGTGGATGGAAAAAAGATTTCAGGGTCTTATATGTATAAATCATATTAAAGTATGAAGAAATTGAAGTCAGGGGAAAAGATGGCTAAGCAGCCGATGGTCTTGTTTCTTACCAATGACAGTCAACATGCCAGAAGATTTGGAGGTCTTTGCATCACATTCATATTCCGCCTCATCATCAAAGACTGACTTGTGGATTATGAGGATGTGTTGGAAACCTTGGCTGATAATCTCGTACTTCTTTCCCTTTCTAATCTCACTTCCATCTTTAAACCAACGCACCTGAAACCACACAAGGATAAAGTCAAGACTCAAAAACTAACATTTGTTTCCATCAAGGGCAGAGGATTGAGACATCATCGGCTAACTGACCGCATGTGGTGCGATTGAACTTAAACCACTGAGCCAGAGAACAAAAGCTACTTCTTGAATCCTAATCTGCAGTCATTTTCTGATGACTGTCCTAATTAGAATGAACTTAAAACTGAACGGTGAAAGCATGCCACAGATCTGTGACCTCGGTTTGTGACAGATATCTCACAATAATGTTGAAATGAAGAAACAGCTCATTTGTAAGACATGTTATTTACCTTGGCATTTTCTCTGGACACTTCACATTCAAACCTGGCAGACTCCTTTTCTCTGACCTCGACATCATGGAGTGACTTAGTGAACTCAACATGTGGAGCTGTCAACACAAAGCCACAGGGTTAAAGCACACTTCAAATCCACTCGCCCCTTCACAGAATGTCACAACATTTCATCAACCTGCCACACTTCCAGAGCTACTGTCATGTCCTCCCTCACAGTCAAAGTCCATCTTCCAGTAGAAATGATCGACTGAGCACATAACAGACAGACTCATCACCATTGGACTTGTGGCTGCTGAAAATCTGAGTCCAATTAAAACTATTTGGATTGTTTTATGTCACAATAACACTTACGTTCAACGTTAAGGAAGCAGGAGGTTTTGAAGTCCTTCGCATCACATGTATATGTCCTTGAATCATCCAGAGTGCAGTCATGGATGATGAGTGCTCTCTTGTGGCCATCAGCAATCATCTCATATTTCTTAGTTTTGCGGATCTCCTGTCCGTCTCTGAACCAACAAACTTCCGCCGTCTCTCTGGAAACTTCACACTCCAGAGTAGCACTGGCCTCCTCTTCAACTGTCTGGTCCTCCAGAGGCTTGGTGAACTCCACTGGAGGCTCTGCCCAACAATACAACATTAGGTTCAATGTCAGAATGATGGTAAAAAAACAGCAACAATAAGAAATAGAATAACTTTCATATAAAAAGAATGCATGTCATTCACTCTGTGATCATTAAAATACCACAGGTCTATTTGTTACATGGGCTTATTTTATGTTGGCCTAGTTAAAGTCTCACTAGATAAAAGACAAAAACCGTAAAAGTTGGACCGACTCAGAAGCATACAAAGACTTTAACTGACTTACTTAATATCATTCTGACATGGATCAAGTTTAGATTTTTTTTTCTAAAATCTAGACACTGGAAGGATGCCAGAATAAATGGAATGGAATCATTTACATTGCTAATATGCATTCCGACCTAATAAATCAATCCCAAAAAGAGGTGAATCAGTTCAATCACTTCTTCTTCTGAAGAAGTCACCTGGTGAGTGATGAAACGTTTCTTAATAAACTTCTGATCCAGCTGAATAGATTCACCTCTTTTGGTGATTTCCCTACCTGGATTATTGAGCATGCATCAAGACTAAAAAAAACTAATAAATCTATGTCTTGAAGCATGCTCAATAATCCAGGTAGGGAAATCACCAAAAGAGGTGAATCTATTCAGCTGGATCAGAAGTTTATTAGAAGTAATAAACTTCTGGATCAGAAATAAACTTCTGATCCAGCTGAACAGATTCACCTCTTTTGTGATAATAAATCAATGTTTTTCAAACTGCACAGCAGGTCAGCTGAGTGTCTCTGAGCATTCGGTCTTTCTAACCACAAAAGAGAGAGAAAGGGCAGCTAAGAGACCTTTATGATCCACCAAAAGTCTGAAATATGTTTGTTATTTACATCAACATATGTATGAACAGTGCTGCAGTCTCTGTCTAGTTGATCTATTTGATTTCACATTCCCTCAGCCCAAGTGATCCCTGGTAGTGTCTCTATTCATTTATTCCTCCCTATGAAATAGAGCTCAGTCCAGTTCACAGCATTACAATGGGAGGTTTCCTCAGAGCAAGAAAGGAATGACCACCAAAGCAGCCCACTAGACACAAGCACACAGAGGGAGAGAGCAATGACAACAGAGATACGTCAGAGGAGACAGAATAGAGGAGAAGAGAAGTCAGCTTTACCTCTTACGATGAGGTTGGCCTGTGTCTGGAAGTCCTTTGCTGTGACTTTTACCTCTCCGGCCTCATCCAGGTTCACATCTCTGAGAGTCAGAGTGTGAGTCTTTCCCTCTGATCTGAGGACCACCTGTGCAGATCAAGTGGCTTTATAAATCAGCAGGTTCCTGACAGCCAGGCAAGGGTTGATCACACTTTCTCTCAGCGGGCAGCTGGTTTTTCCTGCAGAGCTACATTTAACCTTCTCTGTGCCACATGACTCCACAAAACCTCTCTGAGAGCAACCAACGCTTCTTTCTTGACAACACACTGACACCTCACCAACCATTAAACTTTAACTCGACATTAAGCCTAAACAGACGAGCACCCCACGATTCCTGTCCCATTAACATTCAACGGTGGAGCTTTGATGGAGGTGGTTCCAAGCCTAACCCTGAACTCTGTTCCACTATTTAAACAGCGCTGAATTGCTGCTGGTGTTTGTGGTAATCTGATTCAAAAGTCCACTATTGTGTATTCTCAAACACAGTTCCTCAGTAGTTGACAGCATCCCATACACATATCTATAGTCCTACATCCACACACAGCACTGCAAGGCACAAAATAGCAGAACATGTTCTGTACAATACATAGCCTCAAAGAAATGAAAAAGGGGAGTGATTTAATTGACTGACTTAAGTGGTTTCACATACATACTTAAAACAAAGCAGAGCAAGTTCTATATGAGTAGGAGCTATGAAACAGACAGACCTTCACATCATCCTGTGGTTTTAAGTAGTCTCGAGTGAGTGAATGTCTCTGAAACCTCACATACTGTCAGCCATGTTTCAAGGAACAAAATAAGCATGCACAACCCCTCATCCCAGAAAAGATCACCAGGCCTCGAGAGCCATGATCAAATTACAAGCAATGATCAAAATAATGCATCATTAAGATGGGAAATTTCAGGGTCAAAACTAGGGCTCAACTTCAAACCCATTTCAACAGGCAAAACTACAGCACCTTGTGATTCTAAACTTTTCTTTGATAAATAGATTGTTTTGCCACCTGTCCTGTGCCTCACACTCTTGGAGCAGTTAAAAATAACTGGAAGAACGCTTGCAGAGCAGAAAAGGCTCCCACGTTATCTCAAAACCCAGATCAAATGCTCAGCTGGAATCCTGATCCTCACAGGCCCTTATATGAAGAACTCCTTTAGCACAGCAAGCTGGTGCAAAGAAAAGGTAATGTTTTGTACCAGCAGTTAAACAAGAACAAAAAGAGGAAGTATTATTCCTTTGACAGCAGGCAATAGCAGTGACAAAGGGTCACAGAAGATATTGGTCAGTCAAGTTTGATTGTGAAATTCATGGACCAATCAAGCATTGTCCCGATAAGGTGTGCTGTGTGTGATTGTTTATCCTGCAGTATTGGGCAGTGTAGTGCGGATGCAGAAGTGTGGGACTTACTCTATCACTTGGTTCCAGTTTTGTACCTCCTAGGAACCACTCGACAGCAATGTCTTCAAATGACAGCTCGCACTGGAAGGTCGCCGTTTCCCCAGCAGTCACCGTTACATCCTTCAGTGGCCTTTGCAGGCCGATCACTCGGGCTTCAGATTGAGGAGACGACATTGTTAGTCCCTCCCCAGACAGATTAAAATCCCAAGAGAAAAAGGCTCAATCCTCAGTGGCTAATCCTCATGGTTTGGTTGAGCTGAAGGCAGGCCAGTGCTCTGAAGCCTGAAAGCCCTCAGGACAACTGGAGGTGGTCTCTCTGGGACTTGGCATGGAGGAGACCAGCTCATTAGCATAGGGCCTGCCATCGAATGTATATGGTCAGCAAGAATCATCGAGGGAGGGAGTCATATCCTCCTTCAATCTTCCTGCCAATCACTGACCGCCCATTCTAGATAAGGCATGTGGCTTCTAAAATAACCACAGTGCTTGATTGGTTGAAAGCCCTGCCCTGCCAAACCGTCAGGTTCAGTCAATCTGTTCCTGTCAATCAACAGCCTGGAATTTTCTGGGAAAAGGAGAATGCAGAGTTCACCAGCCCAGGAGTTTCCTAACCTCATGGTTCACTAGCTGATTGTGTCATAACATCCACACATATAACTGTCTCATAGGCCCAATGGAGCAGGCAGAGCAAAGCAACTCAGATAGATAGCAAGATGTGGAATGAGAGTCTGGATAAGCAAAGCCTTGATAGTTATAGATTGGCTATGCAGGTGAGGATCTAAGCTCCATTTGCAGACTAACTCTGTCTAGGAAACATTGGCATACAAATTCCCTGTGTGTGTGCCAAGTCTGCCGACAACATCAGTAACAAAAACTCCCTAAAGATCAACCACAAGCTCCTCAACATTCCTGATTAAAAACCTTTTAGAACCCAATTCAAGACTGAGATAATGGTGATAACATCATGGATTGTGCCAGCATGTGCTCGATTTCAACTGTCTACATATTCTCTCTCATCTCCATGTTAGAGGAAACTCCAACCTTTGACTCTGAGCTGGGCTGAAGATTTAGAATTAGCTGCAGAGAAGTCCACTGTTCCCGCCATGTCCTTATGACAGTTGTAGAGGATCAACACGTGTTTAGTTCCCTCCTCCTTAATCTCCACATCCTGAAGGAAAAAGAGTTTTGAGATCAGTGAACGAGTGATGAAACTTGTCTTTATACCTCCAACATGATCCCGTGCTTGTTTTATAAATATGTCAGATGAAGTGAACCCATGCTCTGCTCTTCACCCAGCAAAAGCCTTATTTATTACATCTTATGTAAGTGATGTGTTCAAATGCCACCAACAGTGATTCCTGTGTTTTTAATGTGGACAAGTCTATGTTGAGCAGCTCAATAATCTGTCAGTGTGCTGTGTTGACTGGCAGGTTGTCTGTGTGATAGAACAGGAACTTACAGCCGAGTCGTGGAGCGCCTCTCCTTTCAGTTTCCAGTTACCATGGATGTCTGCCTCTGAGATCTCGGTCTCAAACTTCGCAGTTTCAGTCTCTGTGACCTCCACGCTGTACAGTGGATGCACAACCTTGATGTCTCGCTCTGTAGGGGAATTAAAAAGACTTCATTAAACTGACAAGAAGAAAATGCAATAATAAATCTGACATTCAATCAGGAGATAGCCACATGAAAGAAAATACAGGTTGTCAAAATCAGGACACAGAGCTCCTTGTGTGGGATGATTGGTCAAACACACATATACATTTTACAATCCAGGCAAGCAGCTGACGCTCTTATCCAGAGCGACTTACAATGTGTGCAAAAGCAAAATGAATGGTGACAGATGATGAAAAAGCAAATCTATAGAGCATTTCAAAGCTATCAGCGGACATCTAAATGCCCTGTAGCACATTAGAATCACAATACAAATAGCTTCAGGGACATTTGCAAAGCCAACATGAACAGCTAAAAACATACTTATGAGTAGCTATGTTTTCATCAAGGCTTAACAATGTCCTTTGCTTGTACTCTGATTCTAAGGCTCTGTCAGCTAGACAGATTTGAGGAGTTTTGACAGGTGTTCACAACATCGCAAACAGATGAAGCAGCCCGAGATGGCAGAGAGTAGAATGAATGCAGTGGGATACTGCAGAGAGATGGTTCAGGTAAGGCACAGGGGAGCTGAGGCATGAAGGGGGAGGCTTCAGTGATCTACAGCAGGTCCTGACAGGATGCGAGGAAGCTTCTGCTGCAGGGTTTACCTTCGATGTTCAGGTTAGCTGTGGTTTTGTCGGTGACACAGTCACAGGTGTACTCTCCAATGTTGTTTCTCTCTGCTTTCTTGATGATCAATATGCGCTTCTTGCCATCAGACTGGATGTCAATATTCTTGGATGAGATTATTTCTTTACCATCTTTCAACCATTTGACCTCGCCTACTGCCTTGCTCAGTTCACAGGCCAAAATCACAACATCCTTCTCCACAGCAGTGTAATTCTGCAGCTTAGAGGTGAAGTACAGGTCTCCTTCTGTGAAGATAAATAGAAAACCCACAGATGAGTGCTGGCTCTTCTCTTCTGTAATGTATGTACTGTACCATATGCTATATGTATACTGGTATGCTCTGTCATGTCATCCCCCTCAGGCATGCATCTCAGTAACCTGCCGACATGTGTCGCAGTATCTCTGATACGTTCTCAGCTCCATTGTGTTCAATTGCCACCTCTCATCTTCACCTGTATGTAGTCAGTCCTTATGTGTACATCTGAAGACTGTTGTGTTGTCATTCTATGTGAGGTACACCGTCAAAGCCATGAAACTGGACAAGAATTCAATGTGTGTAGGTCCTCTAGTGGTGTAGGGGGGTAAGACACCTATGTTCAGAGTACCTCTGTGTCATGCAGTCGGGTGTTTGAATCCCAGCTGCACCGTTTCCTAACCCCGGCCAGAGGTCCATAGTTAGTGGGTCATAATTGGCTAAGCCTCACATGGGTATAGGGGTTAGGTTGGATAAAGTATTCTGGGTTCACTAGTGTCCCCCATTGGGAATTCAAGTGGGGGAAAAGGGATCAAATTGATTTTAAAAAATAAAAATAATTCAATGTGTCCAACCCCATGTGGCCATCAAACTTTTGTTTTCCTTTCTAAATTTTAACCCCATTCCCCACCTGAATCCCCTGAGTGTCCTACTGCTGGGTCAGTCTCTCTGATCCCCTCTAGATCATCAACAGGAAGGAGGAAGTGGTAGCATGTGTCTCCTCCAAGTCACATGACCACTAGCCCTCACTAGTCCACACATCATGGTCTGGTGGGGAAAGCACAGTGCTTGGCCGTCAGAGGAGAATGAAGCAGAGTACTTTCCCTTCACTTAACCAAGAGGCCTGGACCACCCAGAGGGGGACACTAGTGAACCCACAATACTTTATCCAACCTAACCCTTATACCCATGTGAGGCTTAGCCACGTATGACCCACTAACTATGGACCTCTGGCTGTGGTTGGAAACGGTGCAGCTGGGATTCAAACACCCGACTGCTTGACACAGAGATGTACTGAACATAGGTGTCTTACCCCCCTACACCACTGGGGGGGCCCTATGGCCATCAAACTTGACTCTGAAACTCCAAGACTGGCATCATCTCTTGCAACATCTTCAGTCTCTACCGACATGCAGACACGTTTATTTCACCACAGCCTAGAGAGATCTATCAGGCAAGTTTGACCTACTGATTTATGTCAAGACACTTTCTTATTTCAGTTAAAGGTAGTTTAGATTCACTTCTACTCCATTTGAAAATCAAACAGGATCAATAGATGAGTGAAAGATTGTGATACTAACCGATGACATTGAGCATGGCCTCTGAGGTCTTGCCCATGGCCTCCACCTTGATCATGGATGTGTCATCGATGGTGACTTCCTTGAAGGCCAGCGTGTGGACCTTGCCCTCCTCTGACAAATGAACAACCTTGCTGGGATGCAGACGAACATCATTCTTGTACCAGACAACTTGGATCTTTTCGTGGGAGAGTTCGACTCTGAACTCAGCTGTCTCACGCTCCTTCACAGTCACATCCTTGATTGGCTTGACAAACTCCAGGCGGATACCTACCAAGACCAATCAATACAAAGAGATTTATCCAATGTTATGTTTTTACATTGTTTAATTACCAATTGAGGAGTTAGATCCTTAAAAGTGATATATTGTAGGCTGATTTACCTTGAATGACCAGCTTCCCTGATGTCCTTTTGTCCTCAGCCTCAAACATGTATTTGGCTTCATCTTCATATCGGGCAGATTTGATCACCAGAGTATATTGCTTGTCCACCATAAGAAGCTCATACTTCTCATCGCTTGATAACTCCTGAGAGCCCTTTAGCCAACGGAAACTTTTGGGCTCTCGGGACACTTCTACCTCAAACCTCACCTCATCCTTCTCATACACGTGCACATCACTCAGCGGCGTGATGAATGAGAGAGGAATTTCTGTTAAGTCAAAGAGATAATCATCACATCAAAGTGCAAACCAAAACCCAGTGACTAAAACCAGGACTTTCCATGTGAACTTTGTTGGTTTGCCTCTGGATAAAAACCCAACAAGTGATGGAAGAAGCCGAACACTTCCAAACAGAAAAAGATAAAGAACTTCACTGGGGTGTTGTTGGTGTTTCAACGGCAGCAGTGGTCACCATATGAGGTGTGCCACCTTTCAATCTATCACATGTTTGTCATAACCAAAAATTACTGTTTGAAAGAAAGGATCAAAAAAGAAGGATGAACAATAGAATTTCAAAAAGGTCCGAGGAAGAAAGGTGTTCAGTTTCCAAGAGGAGATGTGAGCACAATTTACTGCAATGTGTAAGATGGCACAGACAGTAAGGTGGATATGAAAGCTCACCCTTCACTTTCAGGTTAGCAGAACACTTGGCATTGGCAGCTGTGAATGCCACCTCGCCTGTCTGGGAGACTTTGGTGTTGTACAAGATCAAAGTGTGCTTGACACCATCCTCCACAATCTCAACATCCTGCAGATGGCCGAGCATAGTTTAGGGCATTTCAATCAAGTACCGGGAGTCACAGAGTGATAACTGCAGGACTATGGTCAATTCACTTTCATTCAAATCAGTCTAAATCTATTCGCTAATCACACTTTTCTCTCTACAATCCAAAATAATATCTTAAGCAGTAGGATATGGATGTCTAACTTCCTGAGACTTCGTTGGCTTGAAAGTGAATTGCATCATAGCTGAGAGATTATCTTTTTGAGTTGTTCTCATGTGACGTACAGCAGAAGGATTAAGAACTTCTCCATTGAGCTTCCATTGTCCGTGAATGTCGTCCTCAGAAATATCCACTTCAAATCGAGCCGTCTCTCCATTAAACACTTCAACGCCATACATTGGGCGGACCACCTTGATGGTGCGAGCTAATGTTAGGAAAAGGGAACACATACGATAGCAAGACATTAAGGACTTCACATACAGCTGAAATACAGACATCCAATAAGATGAATAAACACACACATGTAGACAGAAAACAAACTTGTAAGGACACAGAGAACACAGGGTAATAAGTCACAAAACGGTGGAATCAGTTCAACTGGATGTAAAGTTTTACCAAGAGAGACGTGTCCTCTCTCCTCCAGGAGACATGTTGAGTCTGAGCTGACTGCAGCATCCCCACCCTGATCAACAACACAGTGATGCCACACCACTAAAGGCTGGCTTCATATGAGAGTTGGGTGATCAACTGCACATTCAGTGACAAAGGGCACCATTCACAGAGGATTGGGGAATGTTCGCGATCACGGCATTGTAAGACGCCGATAGGTGTACTCTCAGGCCACCGCCCCTATTCAGCGAGGGTCGCTCCCTCTTCACGTAGATGGCCTCCTTCACCCCCCTCTCAAACCAGCGTTCCTCCCTATCAAGGATGTGAACATCATCATCTTGAATGAGTGGCCACTCGCCTGTAGGTGGGTGTAGACCGCAGAGTCCTGACCCGACGTGTTGGCTCTCCTATGTTGTGCCATCCTTTTAGCAGCGTCTGTTTGGTCTCCCCGATGCACAAGTCACTGCAGTCCTCCTGGCATTTAACAGCGTACACTACGTTACTCTGTTTGTGCCGGGGGACCCGATCCTTGGGGTGGACA
>OMLC01047425.1:2702-14662 GCA_900302585.1 Regalecus glesne | reverse complement strand
CTGGGACACCGGCATGTAGTTGCGAGTAGATGTGTGTGTGTGTGTGTGTGTGCGTGCGTGTGCGTGATCTTCTCCTGGATCACCACCGTGCCGTGGTAGGGAAACTTGCGGAATGATTCCAGGAGCTACGCTGTCCAGAACATGGCTCCTGGTGGGGTCACCCAAGTCACAAAGGTCAAGAGAAAGGTGCCAGATTAAGTGTGAGCCAACAAAGACCTTAACAGCGGATCTGGCAGAAGATGTCTCCAGGCCATAACAGCAGTGAGGGCGGATGAAGAATGCAGCAGAGGGTGGTGCCCACTTGTCTTGGTTCTCCATGCATTTGGCCTATGGCCGCTCCCTGCTAAGGACCATGTGGTGGCTGCAGGCGCATCAACCTCTCCATGTCAAAGCGGTCAGGCACAGGTGTTCATCCTGCAACGATACCCACAAGGACCTGGAAGGAGGACGGTTGTTCCCGAGTGACCAAAGACGACTGTTTTTGTTTGTGCGTGTGTGTTTGTGTGTCTATGCATATTTGGTTGTGCACAGTTGTGCTTGTGTGTAAATCATTGTTTATTATTTATTTTTTTTGTCTTCTTTTTTTGTCTTGTCTCGTGCGTAACGAGGTATCTGGTGGGAGGTCTGCACTACAGTGGTCTGAGGGATATGTCCAGCCCAAATGCCACAGGCCACCTCTCAAATGGTTTGTGACTCACGGATTCAATTCTCATTTGCAAGGCGGTAATATCGGGAGGGGGGGGATATCCTGTCGGAACAAGAGGCTGATGGGAAATTGCCCGGCTCAGTTCGACCAACTCATGCTTGACAGTGCATTATCATTAGCAGGGGACCGCAGATTAATAATTCATTAGGACTGTGGTTTAGCAGGGGCCTCAAGGCTTGTTTAGTGATATGCTAGTTTTTACTTCACACCAATTGCACTCTCCCAGGCAAGCCTGCAATACAAGAGCTGTGATTATGATGGTCATACCGGTGGTGCAAGGTGTTTGGGAAAAAAACGAGATATCCCTCTTTAACGGTGAGTAGGCATAACCTGTGGAATTGGTGTATCATCACTTTCCAGAGCACGGTCATATCAGGCAAACACCTCTCTGAACAGGGCTCTCTGGATTGACTTGCGGGAGTGACTAACCCCTGTTTGGATGGATGCTTTCGAAAAGAAAGTTATGCTTTATGGATGTTTTGAAAATGGGGGATGTGAACTGAAGTGAAATACAGACAGAGGAGTAGCACTCTGATATGTGAGTCAGGGCTTGACACCACATTTTGGGTGTCTCAGTCTCACTACATTCACTGAAGGCACTCAGAGACTTGACAGCCATTCATCCATGATGAGCGATGGTTCCCACCCCATGAAGGACTATATCGCCAGACTAGAGAGCTCCTTCAGGGACAGGTTGCTCCATCCAAGGTGTTTGAAGGAGCGTTTCTGCTGGTTTTTCCTTACCACAGCTGTCAGACTATATAATCAACACTGCTCCCCCACTAGAACAAATCCAATACACAAATAACAACGTCAACATACCATTTAATTAAAAATGAGCGCGTTTTTTCCTGTTCATACTGCATATAGTGTTCATATTTTTACCCTTGTTTGAATGAATGTTACATATTATGTTCTAGATTTGATGCCTCTCTTTCTGCGCTTTCCACTTTGCTGATGTAACACCGTAATTTCCCCGTGGGACTAATACATTTTATCTTATCTTATCTTATCTTATCTTATCTTATCTTATCTTATATTATCTTATATTATATTATCTTATCTTCAAATACAAGGGTGCATAGTGGATCAACGCAAATGGAATAGAAAGATAAGCAAACATGAATGCCACATTATTGGTTTCGTTACAAATAAGCTAATAAATCTCCATTTTGAAAAGTAATCTTCTGTATTTTGTTGTGGTCACTTTAAGAATCACAGGATGTTGGCACCGGGAAGTTGTGTCATGTGACCAGGAAGTAAGCAATTATCTCAGAGAGCGCCAGCCATTGTATATGAGCCAATCCAGTGACATCGGCAAGCATTTTAATACGATTTTGGCAGCGTCTTGGGTATGTATTATTTTTTTTTATTGTTATCTAAAACCTCAGATCATTAAATTTGAGAATATTTTACATTCTGTGAAGTTTGATGCCAGAAATCGACCGAATTACCGTCGTCAATGACTAGACTTTTCCTCGGCCATTGGCAGTTCATACAAGAATTACAAATTGACCTTTTCTTCTGCAATCACCATTCTTTCTATGCCTTTCTCTTGTATACTATCAAATAACCAGACCAATGTGGTTTAATTTGAAGTAGGATTTATCAGAAATGCCATCAACAGAGACGCAAGTAAAGACGTCTTCTGTCGGCATTTGACGTACTCTATATCCAAAATGTCTGAACGTTTGTGATGTCGGCTCTCTTGGTTAGCTACAAACAAAATTCAATTGAGCAAACTTCAGCTTTCTTGAACCACCACACAAGCATCTGTTTTACAATGTCATGGGTATAATTCCAAACAGAATATTGCCTGAACAGTAAATAACATCAGCTCCTCGAAAATGTGCAGTTAAAGCTTCAACTGCGTACTATAAATTCAGGATGATCTCACAGCGAAAACAAAGTCACGCAAACATTGTTTTTATATCTGCGCTTGTTTTTTTTGCTGTCATAAAAAACGGTAGATTATTTAAATAAGATCATTGTTATCCTTTTATCTAATCTGTCGCCATTTTACAAAGCTGTGATTGCAGCCATTCCCCTCTCCTGTCAACATTGTCATTGTAACGTAATGGTCACATTAAGTTGCCAATGAAACCGATCATTGCTTTTGGTAGTTATGCCACTCTTGTTCATCAGGTTAGATATACTCAGTCAGTTGAGACTGAAAACGTCACGTAAATGGTAAATGGATTCATTTTCAAAAAGCACTTTTCTAGTCTAGCAATTACTCAATGCATTTCATAATGAATGCTCACATTTATCAGAGGATGGGAGGTTAAGGCTGGATGCCCTTTCCTGAGACCCCATGGCGAAACATTTCTCCTAATAAACGTTGTGTTCAGATGAACCGATTCAACTTTCCTTGATTTCCTTACATGGCTTGTTGAGCACGTGTAAAAGACATGTTTGTGAAACGTTTAGTCTTAGTGGACAGTGACCTCTAAGGCCTCCCTGAGGGAGGGAGCGAGCTGGAAAATGTAATGAGCAGATATGAGGGGTCAGAGATTATCTTCTTTGCTTGCTTTACACTCCAGTGAGTATGTGGAGATTCAACTGAGGGGAGTAGGTTGCCCATGATTTTTGATGCCTTGTTGACAATCTGCTGTATTTTTTCCGTTCTCCTATACCATACTTTGACAGAAGATCTGATGATAGACTCAATGATTGCTGCTGAGCAGAACATAACAAGTAGTTGATGCTTGATATGGTATTGTCAAGCCTCCTTAGGAATTAAACTCATCATTTTTGCAATGATACGTTCAGTGTTAGTTTTCCACTTTCCAGTTATTGCTGACATATGTTCCAAGGAATTAAAAAAAGTTAGTGGTGGTCAATTTCTATGGGTATTTTTGGTTTCGGCAGGATTTGGAAGTCAATACAGAACTATTAATTAATGTTGATGTATTAAGCAGGAGGTCATTCTTTGAGCACCAAGTGTCAGCTTCATCTAATTCAATGTGGAACGAGGTTTCATTATTGTTAGAGATGAGGCCTAAATGGGTAGTCTCATCTGTGTATTTTATAATTTTCACAGAGCTCTCCATGGATGTTTAGTGGATGGTGTAAAAGGGAGAAAAGTCATGGAGAGAGAACAAAGCCATGAGGAGCTACTGTTCTGAGGGTATGAGGTTAGGTCATTAACTTTAATCCTCTGTGGTTTTTTTCACAGAAACCTCTGAATCAAATCTCCTGGCCTATGGCTGGGATAATGTTCATATCCAAGAGTTTGAGGGGGTTGATGGAGTCAAAGGCGGAACTAAAATCTATGAGCAGGATGCAAGTGTATGAATGTGTTAGGTGTTACAGGGCAAGGTGGGGGGCTAGGCTTACTATATCCTCAACCGACTGGTTGGCTTGATAGGCAAATGAATGAGATATATTATTGGGGAGGTACAGGATTTCAAGTATAACAGAATTTGTTCAAATGTTATCATAGCCACAGATGTTAGGGCAACTTGGTCTCTATACACTGAGGCAGGTGATCTTTGAGGATTTGGCACAGGGATGATGGCAGATAGTTTGAAATACTGTAAAACTGTACATTGGCTTAGAGAAACATTAAATATGGTGGTAAATACTAGGGCCAATTGAGATGCAAAGTGGCTCAGCAAAGCAGGACTGACCCTATTTTACCCTGCTACCTTCCTGGTGTAAAACTTCTTGAATAAAACTCTCACCTCATTCTCCTAGATACAGAAGGGTGTCATTGGAGTTGGGGGTGGCTGCTGATGTAATAGGTTTTTCTAACCTTGCATACAAACTGTTTAATTTCTCTGAGAGGTTAGGGTCATTATCTGGAAGGTATCAGAAGTGCTTTTTGGTAATCTATCATGCCCTTCAGTTTTTTCCATATTGATCCGGAATTATTGCATGAGAATTGTTCTACTTTGTTGTATAGCTGGACTTTGCTTTCTCTATTGCAGCATGTGGCCTATATTTGTCTTCTCTGTATTGATCAATTTCAATACAGTTTTTACAGGCAGAAAGAACATCTAGCTTATTCTCCAAGAAGTGACAAGTGGATATGATAGAAACAACCTGCTGCACCCTGTGATTGTCCTGGTATTATTAATGTAGTTGCAGTATTCATTCCTACCAGCAGAGGTGTTGTTTGCATGGTTGTTCTTGCCTTGACTAAAGAGACATTTTATTTTCTCCCATGTTCCATCTGGGATGCTATCTGTATGAAATCAGTCCAAGCCAACGTCTGATAGCTATTTCAAGTAACATGACATGCATGTATTGCCAATCTTCTTCTTTCGGCTTGTTCCCTGTTTTTCTGCAGTTGTCACAGCAGATGTTATAACTTCCATTGGTACCCTGTGAGTGCACAGCACAAATTGCGGCCATTGTTAACCTAGGTCTAGACTGATCTAGTATAGTCTTGTCAATCTGCATACTGATTTGGCAAAATTTGACATCAGATGATCTTCCTGACACAACCATTAACCCTATGGACAGAGTCAGAGCTAAAGTGCTTGATGCCATCCCAGTATTTATGGACTTATACCCATACTCATACCTGTCGCTTAGATGCATATTATGCCAGTATGTCAAAAGTTATAACAAATATAGTAGAAACAATTAAATAGCTAAAGTCTATAAAATGAATAAAGCTTAGATCTGATCATTGTGCAACATAGATGAGAGCACAACAAAGTGATTTCATTTCATCTTTCTCTCATGTGTAAACAGAAACCCATTATCTTAGAGTGAAGATATGGCACCAAAAAGCCATTATCATCTTTAAGCAAATATGCGAAACAAATTAACTCGGTGTGTGTGTGTGTGTGTGTTTTAAGCTGATCTGGTTAACCTTTCAGTCGTCTTGCTGTTTTTCACACAGAAAGGTCAAATGCCTTTTGCTCGTCTGACCTTAAGAATATTCAAATTTGGTGTCGGTCTTCCAGTTTTATCGATTAGTAGTTGTTTTTTAAAAGCTCTTTTGATGTAATCGCTAATTATTATTACTCTGTCGCACTCCATTATTTTATTTCACACTCAAGAAGCTAGTCGCTCACAATGATGAAGTAAAAATATTATTTTTTTGACGGGATTTGATTTGGATGAAGCCAGTGGAACCTTGCTTCCCTTGGTAAGCATTTCAAAGTGCCAATGCCATTCACATTTAGAGCATTTTGCAGCTGCAGCTTATTGGTCAGTTATATAATAAAACAACAATAATAATTGTTCCCTTATCAGTCCCACAAGGGTAAATTTGCAAATCTCTGCTTTTGACCCAAATACAAATCATCAACCCATCAATAACTATTCCAAAGTCAGACTGCAGAGTCATGCTGGAGTCCATTCCAGCCCTTATTGAGTGAAAGGGAGTGAAACACCCTGGACAAGTCACCATTCCATCACAGGGCTTGAGTAGTTAGGGGTTCAGTGTCTTGCCCAAGGACACCTGTACACACTTTCTGCAGGGGCAGGGATTGTACCACCAATTTTCCAACAATTTTCCCTACTTCCTGAGCTATATGATGACAATGATATTCACATAAATTATAATAATAACAACATATATTACTACCCTCTGCCAATGTAAACTCACAAAGTACTTTAAGCAGTCCAGCATCCTGACAGTTCTCAAGTCCACCAAGATAATATGCCTCAATGAGTAACCTGCTCTTCTCTCACTACTCCTTGTACACTAACCAGGATACCTCCCTGGGCAGCTCAGTCAAATTATATTAGTATGAGGATGATACCACTATTGTGAGCCTCAGACAAGGTACTGGCAAGAATGGGACAGAATAATAAGATGGTTCAATAACAACAACCTCCTGTTCAACACCCCACTACCATGGAAATATAGCTCAGCAGTAGAGCGTGCATGTTGGAAAATGATGAGCCCAATGTCATAATTTTGATCCCAACATGGGGTGTCAGGAAGGGCATCCAGCCTTAGTCCCTCGGACTTCATTTAGGTTTGTGTCCACTTCCATAATGTTGGGACTAATTATGACATTAAAAAATGGCCCTTTATCATCCTCACCTCCTTTAGTGTCATATGGAGCCATTGACAGCATCACTAAAACCAAGCCAACAGAGGCTGAAAAAAAGACCTTGAAAATAATAGAAAAGGACCTTTCACCCTCGACTCTCGCCACCCACACAGCCAGCAAGATTATCAGTAACCCCTCCCACGCAGACAACTGCCTCGTTAAACTCATGCCATCAGGAAGACCCCACAGGTCAATCCGTTAAAGAAAACACTCATTTCAGAGACAACCCCCCCCCATTGAAATAAGGACTCGAACTCCACCCCCTCCACTATGACGCCTGGCTCCTCTCAATGACTGCTCTATTGTTGTTAAGTGTATTCCATATGTTTTTATTTATCGTATGTGTGACCCACTCAAAATGGGCTTTTTGTTTTGTTTGCTATGTGTAAGCTTGAGTTTAATTTGAGGGGGGTTATGAATCTGTGGACCCTCTGTTTCAAGCAACCATGATTGACTCCAACACTGCTGAAAAACAGTCAACACAAGCCTCCGATCCTCCATAGTGTGGTGTTTTTGGCTGTATAGTTTATAGTGGGGTTCAACAGTGAATTGATGAGTTTATGTGGCTGTGTTTGGGTTGCTTGTGTAAAAGGACATGGTTTAGATAGGAATCTACAAAAATGGGACCTTTCTGTGCAGTGGTTTTCATTTTTTTGTTTCTTCCTGTTCTCTGTGTATTTATAGTGACCTTTCCAGTAGTAACACAGAGTTCTATCATTGCATTCTGCGGCACATCACTAGAAGTTTGAAGGCCACCAGTTTATTTTAGGAGGCTAAGGAACAACAGCATACTCTGTCAGTGTTTTTCAACACTGCTACATTCATGAAAATTTATTCATTTTAACCACATTTTCCTCTCATATCCTAATTTGTGTGGTTCTTTATTGGCTTCATCTAATGACAACCTTGCATAGCAATATCTGGATTATATTTGTCAGTGAATCGTATTTTGCATCTTTAAGCTCTTGTGACCAGAGAATTGGCTCAACGAACGGCACAGTAAGCAGTGCAATAGCTGCATCGTGTCCACCCCCACAATGTGGGGGCTGATCATGACATGTTGAAACGGACCTTATTAAGTAAATACTAGCCTCGGTGGCAGAGCGTGCGCTTCAGGAACTACTGAGCTAAAGGCAGCAGGTTTGAACCCCCCGCGGGTCACCCGGCTTTAATCCCCTGAGCTCTATCTAAGCCCATGTCTCCACCCATAACATGAGGCCTGATTGTGACACGTATTAACAGACTTCATGGAGTAAATACTAGAGTATAAAACTTACGGTGTTTACGAAGATGCCCAGTCTGCTTTGTTTGTGATATTGCTCTGAGATCATTTTACATTGAACTGACAATTCAGACTATGCTTAGCAGTTCTTAGATACGCTGTTTTCCACATCTAGCGGCAACAGGAGATGAATATCCTGGTAGCTTTTATCATCTTTTCCATGTGCATAATCACAGCTTTAGATTTGCTAATTCAGCACTCAGTGCATCCTTTGATTCGCTGAGTACAAAATATTGTAATAAGTAAAATTGTCACTTATTCCAATATTTGCCATCAGAGAGAATAGCTGCTTCCCTTTGTCCCGAGTAGCACAACCCTCCAGCTCTGCCTAAACGTGCGTGGCCTGTATCAGAATTCAGTATAGGCGCTATTGATAAAACTTACGTAAATTCTCGCAAAGTGTCTGATTTCTGACATCCTGCATAAAGTCTGCGATGTTCAAAGATGACACATTTAAACCCAGATCTATTTGAAATATCAAAGGAGTGGTAAATCAACTTTCTAAATGTCGCCACGGGGCATCTTCCACTCGTTTGATGCCCGTTTTATGAGCAGCAGTAATGACAAGTCTGAAGGTATTTCAACAGCCCTAGCAGTGCAAAAGCACTGCTCGCTGTCATCCCTTCCCCCTGTTTGAACACTCACTTTGACGATCTGAGCAGTCGTTTCATCTTTGAGCAACTTCGGCTTACTAAATAATTACAGTTGTCGTTTTATTTTATTTTTTTGTTGCACTTTGTTCCTCTGATATCTTTCACCCGGTGCATAGGGTTCCATTCATGGTTGGAGAACAAAAGGACCTGCTACTTAATTTGCTAGTCAGATTTTAGTGTAAAGAAGAAGTCAATGAAGGTTTTGGTCTTTACAGGCTCGATGTAGTCTTCATATTCAAGTGTGGCTCACTGTGTAGTGAAATTTATATGGGCCAGTGGGCTGAGGACTGGATTGAGTGGATTTTTCGACTCTTCAGAAATATGAGCTCCACTCATGGGCTGGTTGATCCAGCGGGGACTAGCTGGTCTCAGAAAAACACAGCCCTTGAATAGTGATCGGATCAGAACTGAAGAGATTTTATTTTCTCTGTTTGATGTCTCTTGTATGTACAGCGCTCTCACGTTGAGCATGCAGGCCCCGATAATCCGCCCAGCACCTTATTTGTTCCTGTTTTCTATAGATAATGTGATGGGGGCAGCATAGCTCTGTGGGTTGAGCGGTTGTGTGGCGATTGGAAGGTTGCAGGCACCGGTCCCCACACCTGCAGAGAAGTGTGCTGAAGTGTCCTTGAGCAAGACACTTCTCATACTCCTCTGCCCTGTGATGTACTGGTGACCTGTCCAGGGTGTTTTTCATTGCCTTTCGCCCAATGAGCACTGGGATGGGCTCCAGTTCCCCACTATCCAACTTCGGATAAGCGGTTTAGGGATGGATGGATGGTTAATGTGGAGTTTTTGCATATCATGCTCTCTAATACGCTCAAGTTTATCCAGACTCCGTCCTCTCCTCTCTCTACTTTTTGGCTTGTGACTCAAGACACGCACCACATTAGAAAAAAAAGGCTGATTGTTATGCATACAATGCACACAATGACTTCACGGCCAGCTAATCAGCTCATCAATGGTGCTAATGAGCAGTTGCTGTGGTAATTTCTATCAACTGCCACTTCCTATTCCAAAAAGAGAAGAAAAAAATCACCTTCAGGGCTCTGAGCTTGGCTTTTCACTGCGAGCACATGCACTCTTAAATTAGAGGATTTTGGAGGCAATTTTGTTTTTTAATGTGGTCCAAGGTGCACCTCCATTTGCATGTATGGCTTTCCTGCAGAGGCTGTAGAGGCATTTGCATTTTGAAGGTGACATGTTACATCTCTGCAGGATGTAAGTTTCTTGAAAATCTGTTGAAATGCTGAATTTGTGGTCCAGATGTAACCTCCTTGTGGTGTTACAGTTTTTATTCACCGCTTGACGTTTCTAACACCAGATATGGACCAATGCTATCCTGTTCACCCTGGTTTTCATGAACACCTCATTTTAGTCTCACAGTCGTTAGTATGCAGCTATTGAAAAACCATGAGAGTCAGCAGTCCGTCAGATGAGGATGAGTTAGGCCTTCATTATGGTATTGATCAACGAGGATGCTGCTGAGGGAGTCCACTCGAGTCTACTTTTAACACTTTCACAAAAAACATGTTGAACCTTATCCCTTAACTTGACTATATCTAATGTAATCGTGATAAAGTGGATGGTCTGACTGGGTGTCCTGACTGATGCCGTCATTCATCGATCTGTTGAAAGGCCTCTTATTCACCTGAAAGTGTGTGATTCAATATGACGTAGTCTCACGAGGTCAGACGCATATTGCTATATTCCTCTATTCCCATCACACAACGCCTTGGTCACCCTACGTGTCAGGGATATCAAAATACAAGCATACCTCAGAAATGATTGTTTGACAGTTAAAATGGATGGATGATTATGTCTTTTCTATGTGTTGATTTGACACGGGCGTCCTAAGAAGGAGAAGAAGCTTTATTTTAACTTCTACTGTACATACATGCAACAAAATCCATTCTATGCGATCAACTCATCCTATTGTATGGGAGCAGTGATCAGCTGCAGCACTTGGGGAGCAATTATGGGTTCGATGTCTTGCTCAAGGACACCTCAACAGACTCTCTGCAGGGGCTGGGACGGAAACACCAATCAAATGATCACAAGACTTCCTGAGCTACGCTGCCCCATAAGGAGAGTTAAGATAGAAAACCATTGCTTGTGGCACTGGATGGGAGCAAGTCAAGCATAAGCAAACATGGTGGTCTTTTTTATTTGATTTGAAGGACAGACACCCCCCCCCATGTTCAGAGAGTTCAGTAATTCTTTGTCTTCATAAGACGTGAGTGTTTTTATGTCTTCTTTCCGAGACAGACACTTCATGAGTCTAGCTGTCCACACATGCTGGTGTTTATTATGGGCTCACACCAATGTTCTTCAGGGTGAGCGGTCCAGCATGGTCCCTGACTATCTGATCCGATACTTATGGCGAGATTCATATAATGTTATCTGCAGAGCAGCTGGACTTGCAGCCTTGAGGTTACAAATGTTATTGCTTGAGGTTACCGCTCTTCATTTTGTAATGCTGACCATCGCTACTGACTTTCTATCGTCTGGTACGCCGATGGCTGGAAGTGCTCTCGTGCACTCATGCATGCGCACACGTTTGGGGCCGTGGTGGCTCAGCGGTAGAACTCGTGCCTCCAAGTCAGGCGTCATATGGGTCCTCTCCCACCACAGGGCGTCAGGAAAGGGCGTCTGGCCTTAATCCCACACGCTTGGGTAAACGCAAGGAATTCTTAGTAAAGCATCCTGAGCTGTCGCTAGACTAGAATGCGCCATATATAAAAGTCCTTTTACATACATGCACAACACGCCTTCAGCCCATCCCAAACCCAGGAGACTTCTAAGATGCAGTGTTCCAGCACGATGTCAGCAGTCTATAGCAGGTGAAATGATAATGCCCACACTGTGGCTTTTATGATCTAAAACAAATAACATTCCAGTTAAATATAGTCGTGTGGTCAGACTGATTGAGTGTCCTTGCACATTTACTTGCTCTTCAAGTGCTCTCGTGTACGCAGAGCAACCCTACCATTAACGAGTAACCCCACTATTTAAAGGCTATCTGACACTCAATTACCAAGCTCAGACAAGCATCATTGTTAATGCAATGTCAGGGGCCGAGCATTACGGCCTCCATTTGCTTTTTCTTCCACTTCACAACGCTGTTTTCCTCCAAGATCACAGCATGTGATTAATGATAGTGTTTTGGACTGTGCGCTGCTATGGACAGGGGGATGGGGATGAGCCCCGATGCTGCAGTCAACAAAGCCAGGGAGGGCCATGGGCTGTGTGCTGCAAACTGAAACTGTGGCTTACAGCTGGTCCTCCCCCTCAGTTTG